>JANHGB010021065.1:19353-30663 GCA_026283785.1 Coracopsis vasa | reverse complement strand
TTGGTCAGAAGATTACTTCATTAACACTGCTGGAGTGGGACTAATTGTCAAACAGAATTCAACTAACCTGCAGAGAAGGCAACTGCCTATCCAGGAACAATTGAAACATCTTTTTGAGCGAGACTGGAATTCCAGATACGCAGTGAATCTGGAAGATGTGCAGGGGCAGAAAGACTGTAACTGGAGAGGCAGGCTCTGAAGTGAATTGAAATATAAATGTAAAAGAAAACAAAAGCCTCACTTGAATCTTGTTCCCTGTGCAAAACAGGGAGTTTTCTCTTTCTTTGTCAGAAAAATTGTTTCCTTGTGGTATCCACATTGACGAGGTGAGAACTCCTCATGGTTGACTCTACCTGCAAAACCACTAGTCAGTGTGACACTTCTTTTTTTTGTGTGATTACCTCACTCCAGAGTTAATGAAATGCATACAGTCTTATATGACAAGCTATCTGATATTAAAGCAAACATGGAAGATATAACTGGATCTTAGTACATCAGAGATGCAGATTGCCATGTTATTTTATCTTAGGGAGCTATATACTTCAACCTTAATGTTCTATTAACAGTATTTGCTTACATGTGTTTAACCATATTTTTAATAAACTCCTGGCCACTTTAAGATTTTGAGCTGTGTAAGTAATCGCCTACAATAGTGAGGGCAGATTTTTAAAAGCATTTAGGAATTAGAGGTACAGGAAAATACCCGTATTTAAGTGTTGAGTCTAGTTGCCAGAATTAAGAACCTATGATTTAAATCTGGAGCCTTGAGTGTTTGGGAATGCTTGGATATCTGTGCATTGGTCACAGGCAGTAAATGGGATAGCAAAAGCAGAGCAAAGCTGATGTGTGAGTCCTGGGTTGACAACGGCATCCCAGCTACTCTGTGGGCAGCGCTTGGAGAGCCTCCTTGCTCCTTTGTGGCTGTCTTGGTGCTGGCCCTGACCAGTGTTGTGTCTGGGCTTCCTTTTCTGCTGCAGTCACACAGGGACCATAAACCTGAGCCATCTGGTGCCTTATGTCCATATCCACCACTGCGTGGTGGCTCTGCCTTGGGTTACTTTCAGAAGTGACAGGAAAGGAAAGCAGAGCACATGTGCCAGCAATGGAGAGGTGTGAATGACACTGGCCTCAGGCTCTGTGAACCTTGCCAGAGCTGCACACTTTGTCTGGCACTGGAAATAGAGTTGCAGTGTGAACCTTTTGCTTTGGGACTGATGTATGGCAGAGGTAAGAGAGCCCAAGGTGAAAGCCCATTGCACAGAAAAAAATCTTTCTGATGTTGTTCTTGCATGCAAGTATCAATACGTGGTCAGGTATATTTGTTAGTACAGGCTAATAAACCCATGAAATGGAGCTAGTGAAAACCAGCTGGGAAGGTTCTATTTTGCCAGGGATTTTAATTAATGAGTGGAAATCTCAAAATATAAAGCAGCCTTTAGAAAGGAAATAAGGGAAGAGAGCACTAAAAGCACCTGCATCTTCTTCAGTATGTTTGCACATAAGTGATACAAAAATTCATTGTTATCTGTAAATGTCTTAAAAATCTGCATTAGTAACAGCAAGCATTGATTTGTAATGATGGATAAAACAATCCAAGGGTCTTGGAAGTTTTGGAAGAGATAGCTGAGGACCAGCCGGGAAACCAAAAAATGGAAAATTGGTTTGGATCATCTCCAAAAGACCTTATGGGGAAAGGGACATATTTGTATGGGGATTTGTGTGTATTCACAGAGATTCAAGTCAGTCCACACATAGACAATCACAGCAGGTCCCTTTGTCATCTCAGCACAGGGCAGAGATTCAAAAGCACCAAAATGCTTCCTCTGGAGGATGAGGAGGTTGCACTGTGATGGGGAAGTCTGTACTCCCGCTACGCAGTCTGTGTCTGCACCAAGAGTCAAAATGCACCTGAATGTGGCCCTGCCAAGAGAGGCATGAAGCTGAGCTACTACAGGCCTTTCGAGGCTGGCAAGGTCCGCAGCACTTTCACAGCTCCGAGATGAAGTGCCAGGACAGGGGCTTTGCCCGACCTCTCCGTGGAGCCATGCTCTGGGCTCTGAGCAATGAGCACATGTGAGTGGTGGGGCAGCTTGAAAAGCGGTTTGAGCAGTTGCATCTTGAACCAAGTGTTATTTTCTGTAGCGGAGTGTGCTCCTCTAGATGGCACTCGAAGCTGTGTTTTCACTGATTTGGGGGATGATGGGTATCGCAGGAACAATAAGGAAACTTTCTTCTCCACTTGTGAGCTCAAATCTGACAGTACTAGATAAGCTGTTCAGAGTTTCTGGACAAGCTGTGAGACTTGTCTTCTGGTAATATAAGACTCATACGGGGTCAGGTTCCATTTATATAAGAAAAATTGATGCTTATGAGAGTGCTCTTTTCTGGTATCACTTGTGTTGGTTTTCATCCACAAATGAAGGAGGGGTTTACAATTAAGATGACAAACTGGATCTAAGAGGAACTTGAGTTTATTTCCCCGGTTTCTTGTGAAACTTCTTAGGCCCCTTCATAGCTTCGTTCTAAATTACTTGTTCTCTGTTACAAAGGTAGAATATGGTGTAAATTATAACCAGGCTTTGAATCTCTTAATAATTTTGTTTTCCATTTATGAAACAGGGTTAATAATAGTCCTTATCCATCCACCTGTTACTGCTTTCATTTAGATTGTGATTTCTTCAAGTTAAGGACTATACCAAGTGTAAGCTGGGGCCTCCAGAAGTATTCATTAGCATCTATTTATTTTCCTTGAATGGATTTTCTAGTTTGGTTGCAGGTAGTTCAGATTTTTCTCAGTATCAGTTTATTAATGTCTAGGAAAAGTTGTTGGTTTGGACCTCCTCTGATCAGCTCATCTCATGTACCTGTGTTATGCTGGAGTACAACTTAAGCAAACCAGCCTTGCTTTACATGAGTGGCTTTCATGCAGAGCTGCTGCACTGCTCTCCCAGCAGTCTCCTTTCTGAGAGCACTTGGTTTGGTGCAGTGCCTTGTGGCTACAGTGCTGCTGACACCAGTGGCAGATAACAGCAGGACAGAACATAGCTGGCTCTATAGGTTTGTGAGTTCTGGCAGGACTAAAAGTCACCTGGCTTCACACATTAGACACTACCTTGTTCCAAGAGTACCTTGTTTTGTGTTATCTGTTTTCCATTTTCCCCCCATTATCCAGTATTTTCCTTTCCCAGTTTTTCCAGATAAATCATACCTTTGTTGCTTTCATCTAGGTACTGAGAAAAATTCTCATTTACCATTTATGCTATATCAATGCACACAATTTTTTGAAAGTCATAAATATCTCCATAATCCCTGGAAGACAGCTCTTCCGTCATGGACACTGATTCACAGACCTCATTTCTCCCTGCAGCTTCCTGAGAAGTGGAGAGTGAGGTGCTGCTCTCTTCTCCCTGGTATAGAATAGGATGTATGTGAATGGTTCAAGGCTGCACCAGGGGAGGTTCAAACTTGACATTAGGAAACATTTTCTTACAAAGAGGGTGGTCAAACACTGGAACAGGATTCCTAGAGAGATGGTCAATGCCCCAAGCCTATCAGCATTTAAGAGGTATTTTGGACAATGCCCTTAATAACATGCTTTGACTTTTGATCAGCCCTGAAGTGGTCAGGCAGTAGGTCCCTTCCAAATGAACTGTTGTGTTCCGTTCCATTCCATTCTTTAGCTGTCTTGCCTTTGGGATATGTGAGAGGTCCTGCTTCAAATATAACAACAAAATAGCCAACCAACAATGCAAGAAATTACCAAGGTGTGAGTGTCTTTCTTTTAAATGCATTTATTTAAATGTCAAATCACAGTTGCAGGTTTGTTTGGCTGGAGACTGTATGTAGAGGTTTAGCTGAATAGCCCACTTTTTCAGATGTTAAAAAATACCAGTAATGAAGGAAACCTACCACAGTTAAAAGAACAACCTAAGCATCTCAAATTAAGGATGCAGGTGGGATCAGAACCAGCCTGTTGACAGAATGTCTATGTTCTGCAGGTTTGTGTCTGTGCTCCTTGCACCCCTTTGAGCTCTGCTCTTAGCTATACCTGTGGTCAGATCCTTGGGTTAACCTGGTTGCTTATTTGCTTTCACCTTTCCCAAAGCTGACAGTAGCCTATTTGGAGGATTGTTTCATTGCTGCTTCTTTTTTCTACTGCTCTTCCCTTAACTATCTCATTAATCTTTAAAAAACATGATAGTGGTTACTACTCTGTGGTCATTGCTGTCTCAGAGCTCAATTTTAATTGACTTGATTCTACCACCTTTGCAACAGACTTCTGTAGGTGGATTCCTATTTGTGGGCTTAAGTAAATGAACACTACCTGCAAAACATTTTAGGTGAAGGAAGCTTTGCAGGTAAATGCAAGCTGCTGTTAGAATGCGATGTCCTTCATTACACACATTACCTTTTTCTGGACTCAGTTTTCCTGTCTTGATCACAAAGTTTTCCTCAGTCCTGGTATATGCTGTTGCCATCTAATGTGGTAATTTTGGATCTATTGAACAATAACTTTTATACTTAGGGGAACTGCAGGGAAATGCTCCAAATAAATGATACATTTATACGAACAGTCTCTTCAGAGATAATTACAGTTCTCTTTATAACTGCCAGCAGTTCTTTTTAGAGTATTTAAGTCTACTGCAAGGATACAGAAATGAAGAACATCTCAAGCTACAGATGGTTAGACAGCCAAGTACACTTCCTTTACAACCCAGTTTCTAAATGTTTTGCTGTGTCTGCTTTCCCTGTACTAAGTAGAATATGGAGAAAGAAAATGCAGGATGAGAAAACTGCTATAATGAAGCATGTCTGCACATGCCAATCTATAAAACTCATGATTGTAATGTGTGAAAAGTCTCCATTACCACTGTATTTAGAATCTGTGCTGTCATTAAGCAGCCACTTCAGCAGACAGTTGCATATACTCAAACCTTTTGCAAATTTAAGCTGGGGTTTTCAGATTCAGAAAATGCTAACAGCACTATCAGTAACTCACAATACTCAAGTTATTATTCATATGGTGAGTTTATTGTGAATTAAGAATACAGAGAGTGTTTTAATGATACATGTGAAGGCTGTCACATATGCACTTTGTTTTTTGTTGTGCACTTGAGAGAAGCACTAATATAAACAGAGAAGCAAATAATTATATACATCTCCTGTCCCAGAAAATCTTTGAAGCAATTCTACCACTGTGGCAGATCATTCTGTGTATTTAACTATTCAGTAAATATATACATAAAAATTTATTTATTCACATTTCAATAATTATTCTTTGTCAGAATGTCTTGGTTTGGTATCTTAAAAATGTGAGTTAGTTACATGGGTTTTGGTCTTGAATTTATTCTGGTTTTCTTTTAAAATTCTTTTAAGGTTAAATATGAACCACCACAATAATCAAAAAATGAGAAGAGAGGAAGAGGTAAAGCATTAGTCTCTCTACACTAGTATTTTGTTTTTATTTTGCATTTTAAAATGTTCATGGGATATATATATTACCTTAACTCAAATAAAGAAAAATATTTTAATAAGAAAGCAAAAGTAGGTCAGAAAGGTCCAAAATCTAAACAAGTAAGTGTACTTCTCAAAGTACTAGGTTATATTCCATTCTGGAAGTAATCTATAATCTAAACAAAATCATGAATATGTTTTAAGTTTTGTTTAATTTTCAGTTACTAAAAAATTAAGAAAACATTCTTGTCTGTACATGTAGGTTATTTTATTTTCATTGAGAATTGAGAAAAGACAATATTCATTTGGTTTTATCTCCAGGAATATTAGATTGACTATCTTTCTCTTCTTCCAACAAGATTAGTTCAGTTCTTGCTGAAGATGTCACGATAGTTCGAGAAACCGGAACATTAGATGAGAGCACATCAGCTTCAACTGTTTCACCTTCTGTTGTATCTTTAGGTGATAAGCTTTCTTGTGCATCAAAAAATACATCAGGTTTATCTGATGGGCTGTCTTCATCTGAGATTCTTCCCTCTCCATGACCCATCTCTTCTTTGTCAACAGTTTTAGCCTTTTTGGAAGGAGATGTGAAACCAAGCTTGGGAAATCTAAACCATCCAGTTTTTTCAGTTTGCTTAGAAGAATCATGACCTGATGTGTCAGCAGGTTTCACATCTTCTGGAACTGACTTTTTTACTTCTGTTTTTGAATCTGTGCTAATTTCATCACCAGAAGACGAAAAGCCAATGCTTGGAAGCCAAAATTTGAATCTTCCAGGAGATCTTTTACTATCAGTCTTGTTGTTTTCTTTGGTTATGTCTTTTTCTTCATCTTCTAGTGCTTCAGCTACATCCTCATCTTTAGAGAAAGGATCTGCAGTTATTCCCTGCAGTGATTTACCAGGAAGACTCTCTTCAAGTTTACTGGAGGGCTTTACTTCAACAGCAGATGTTTTTAACTTTGGCAAACTTACTTCTCCGCTAGATTCTTCAATCTCACTGTGTAGTTTGTCAGATAGTTTAAGCTCAGCACTGCCAGTCCTCCGTGTGGCTCCTCCAAAATTTTCATCAGCATATTTAGATGTGCTCACTGACACACCCTCTGTTGGAGATGGCTGCTGGACTAGCACTTCTAAGTCACTATGTGATTCAGGCAACTTCCCCTTGAGCAATGAGAATCCCAAAGCAGGAGTTTTGACTTCTGATGAGAGAATCTCTGATTCTTTCACTATTTCAGTAGTATAAATCTCACATCTTTCAATAGCAACATGTTCAGGTTCTACTTTCTCACTCACTTCTTGGCCCTCTACATATGACCAATGAATGTCTTGCCCTGCGTTTGGAATGGAGGACCCTATGGTGGAAGTCATCTGTGCTGTTTTAATGTCAGGTTCAGTTAGTGTTAGAATTTTGCTTTTTGCTTTTTGAACACTACCCTCTAGAGCCACTGGTGTTTCTTCAGGAATAGCAGAGCTTTCTTGCAGTTGCACTACTTCAATGTCAGTACTAGATCCCTTTGGATCTGTTACCACTTTTGATACTGAAACATCAGCTTCAATTGGGAGAGCTTTGAAAGTAAACCTTGGTATTTTTAGCTTGGGAATTTTTATATTTACTTCTGGGTCACCTTGTGATTTGTCTACTATTATTCTGGCAGATGTATGATCTAGAGATGTACTTTTCAGGCCAATAGATTTTTCTAATTTTTGAAACTGCATCTCTGCTGAGCCTATTTCAGCTTTAGATACTGAATCAGCCTCTGACTTTGGCAAATTGATATCATCTGCAAAACCTTTGACTTCTGAATGCAACACTCCAAACTTTGGAATCTTAAACTTGTATGTTTTAATTTTACTTGTTTCTGCTCTATTTTCTACTTGCACTTCCCCTCCTGCAGACACGTCCTTTTCAACACTTTTCACTTGAAATTTCATTTCAGGATCTACTCTAGCAATTTTAACGTCCATCTTCACTACTGGCACTTCTACCATTAGATCTTCCAGCTTAGCTGTAACATAAGCACCATCTTCTGATCCCTTTGCTGTAGACCACTCATTCATAGGCCTTTTCAATTGGCTTCCTTCACTGTCTTTTCCTGTAATTTTCATCTCACCTTTTATCTTTCCTTGTTTAATTACTGCCTCTTGATTTTGAATATCTAGCTCTTCCTTTGGAAGACTAACATCTGTTTTCTCCTGTGTTGCATCCAGAGTAATTTCAGCTGATGATGGTATACATCCTGCTCCTGAAGTCTCTAACTTAGAGGAACTTTCTGCCTTTGGGACTTCTATATCCTGTGATTTGATTTTATGCTCTTGAAAAGTCAGAGTACATGTAGAAAACCTATTTGTTAAACTGTTATCTTTATCAAATTCTGCTGGAGATACCATGAGTTCTGAAGTATGCAATTTTTGTCCTTCAGCACTGTGCTTAACTATATCTGCATAAGTTTCAGGTTTTTGAATATTCACTGTGCTATCTCTTCTTTCTGTGGACAACAAAATATCTCCTTCCATCTTTGCCATGCTAACATCAGAACTCTTCACAGAATCTCCTAATTTTGGAATCCCTTCTTTTCCAATAGTAATTTCAGTGACTGCATGTGGTAATGAGAATGTATTTTCAGGAATACTCATTTCAGTTTGTACTTCGGCAGAGGGAATGCCTGTCTTAGCTTCTTCCATACATCTTTCGATATAAGCATCACCTTTTTTATCCTTTAAGGATGTCCTGCCAAATGCAGGTATTCTGAATTTTGGCATTTTAAACCATCCCTGATGTTCTTCAGTCTGACCTTCTTCAGCTTTTATATCATATTCTTCTTTTAATTTGATATATTTCTCCTCAAGGCTCTCAACAGCTCCCTCTGTCATTGGTTTAGACACTGACTGGAGGCTTACATCTACCTTTGGAGACTCAATGCCAGCTGTCAGAGCTTGGGGTGTTTTTATCTTACAAACACCTACTCCAGGATCTGACATATCAGATGTAAGTTCTGATACTGGAACTCCCACGTCAATGTCAGCAGTTTCCTCTGTCATTTTTAGCTGGGGTAGCTCAGCATCTATTTTTGGAGGGTTGATTTCTGTCTCTGGGCCTTTCCCTTTTGTTAGGGAAATTCCAAATTTTGGCTTCTGAAATTTGGGCATTTTAATCTTCCCTTCAGGACCTTCCAAATTAATCTTTCTTCCATCCACAACTAATGATTTTTCTGTTATTATTTCAGGGCTCCTCAGTTCGATCGAAGTTTCTCCTTTGGGGAACTTAATACCTGTTTTCTGAATGGTATCTTCATTGGTAGAACTTGATTTTAAGACAACCTGTTGAAAACTCCCCTCTAAAGGAGACAGAGCAGCACTGATCTTTGCTGAGCTGACTCCCATTTCAGTTTGGGAGGCTCCAGTTTCTATTTTTGAAAAGTCCAGAGTGGGGATCTTAACATCAGATTGTTTTATGCTTATTTGTGTCCCGTCTTCTGTCCTTTCAAAATCACTTCTTTCTATATCAGGTATCTGTATTGAATCATCACCCTCTCTCTCTGTTTTAAGAATAGTAGTGTCAGCTTCAACTTTTGATGAATGAGTCTGAGGTTTGGGAACCTTGATCTTGGAGAGTGAAATTTTAGGCATGACAAATTGAGGCTTTTTACTTGGACTTTTCTGTTCAGCTTTTCCTGCAGATATTTCCAGATCAAGGTCTGGCCCACTACCCTGACCATCAGCTGCAGTTTCTCTCACTTCTGTGTCTATTCTGCTTGACACTGCAGCAAGTTTATGATCTTCCAAATTCACTCCAGTATTCGGTTTAACACCTGCTTCCTTCTTTGGTGACCAGCTAAAGGATGGAAGTTTGAATTTTGGCATTTTGAAATGTCCTCCTTCTCCATCTCCATCTTGCTTTCTTTCCCCTTTAATTTTTAGTACTGCATCTGAATCCTCAATATCAGTGTCTGGTTTTGAAATAGAAATGTCAGCCTCTGATGACTTATTGTCAGCTTTGGTCATTTTGACTTTAGGGCTGTAAGTTTCTGTTCCTGTACCCCATTCCACCTCCCATTTTGGTGCTTCAACAGCAATGTCAGCTATTTCTACCATTGTTTTCAGTTGAGGAACCTTGACTTCTGATTTGGATTGTCTGACCTCCTTTTCTGACCCTTTCCCTTTAGAATCTGTAATTCCAAATTTTGGCATTTGGAATTTAGACATTTTTGTTCTCCCTTCAGTACCTTCAATTTTTATTTCTACATCACCCACAGCGATTTCACTTGATGTTCTTTCAACACTTGTGTCAAGACTCTTCACCTGAAGGGAGCCTTCAGTTGTCATCTTAATATCTGAAGAGGAGAGGCTGGCATTAGCAGTGGCTGATTTCAATGTCAGGTCATTTTCTTCAGATGTAGGAAGTATTATCTCACCTGTAGGCATACCCATCTCTATTTTGGGAGCTTTGATTTCTGCTTTGGAAAATTCTGAAGTTGGGACTGTAATTTTTGGCATCTGTATGTCCATTTCTGCCCCTTCTACACTACTCCCTTTCTCAGATTCCTGTACTGAAGCACCTCCTTTCTCTTGTTTGGGACCACAAATGTCAGTTTCCAGTACTGGCAGAGATGCCTGGACTTTCTGACCTTTAATTTTAGGGAATGAGATCTTCGGCATGGTAAACTGAGACTTCTTGATTCTGCCCTTTCCACCATCTTTTTCTATTGATGTATCAAATTCTACATGAAGGTTTTGATTCTCAGGGGTAAGAAATATTAATTCAGATTCTGTGTCTTGAGACAGAGTAGACAAAGTTGGTTCTTGCAGATGTCCCTCCACTTCAGAAGGAGCAATAGCTTCTTTCTTTGGTGACCAACTAAATGACGGGAGTTTGAATTTTGACTTTTTAACTTTGTTTTCTTTCTCCTCAGTGTCCATGTCTCCTGAAAATCCTTCCTGTTCTGCCTTGCATTCTAAATCTGGGCCATGGATTTCCTCTTCCAGTTTTGGCATGCTAACTTCCATTGATGGGAGCCTGACATCCAATCTGGGAGCACCCAGAACAATTTCAGGTGAAGGCTTGTGCATCTTTACACCGAACTCAGCATCAGAGATCTGAGTTAGTTTCTCAGTATCAGCCATATCAGATGTTGTTCTTTCCTTGGAAATTTCAGATTCCACTTTGAAACCAACGTCACTTACTAATGGTTTTCCCATGGATGAAGAAAATCCAAATTTTGGTTTTCGGAATTTAGGAATTTTAACTGTAAACCCTGTGTCATCTACAGGTATTTCAGCAGATGGTAGTTCACATCCTGGCTTCAGACTTCCTTGATCCAAAGAAGCATTTTCACTTAAAATTTCAAAATCTGTTACTGAAATATTCTCATCAGCAAAAGATGACATTTTAGACTCAGATTCTGCTAGATTCATTTGATATTTAGTAAGAGTAATATCACCTTTTGGTAATGGGGAATCCTGCTCATATTTGGAAGAACCAATATCAACCTTGGAGAAACCCAAGATAGGAATTCTGAATTTAGTATTTTTAGAGCAAATAACTCCCTTATTAACAGGAGGAATGTCAGCTCCAACACTACCTGAAATAACAGCAGGAGTATGCTCTGTTACAGAATAACAAAGAGATTCTGACACAGAAATGTCAACCCCAGACTTACACTGTGCATGAGGCTTAACATTTTTAGAAAGAGAAACCTTAGGCATACTAAATAGGGAACTTTTAGTTTTACCCAAAACATCATCTTTTCCAGGAGAGGAATCAACTTCAACAGCAGACGCCTGGATCTCGGCCCCGGGCAGGCTCACGTCAACCTCGGCGCTTCCCGAGGCCACCGTCACTTGGGGCTCCTTGA
>JANHGB010021065.1:0-19253 GCA_026283785.1 Coracopsis vasa | reverse complement strand
CCTGCAGCTCAACGCTGGCCTTTGGAAGGGTGACGTCGACAGACGGGAGGCTGATGTCCACCTTGGGAGCTTTGATGTCCGCTTTGGGCATTTTGAGGGAGGGCTTCTCCAGCTTCCAGCCGGCGCCTTCGCTTTTGCCGCTGGGGACGTCGGCTTTGAGGCCCAGCGCGGTGCCCTCCCCTGCGGCCGTCACACTGGCGGACGGGAGGTCGACCTGTGCGGTGGGCAGGCTGGCCTGTCCTTCGAGCGCCTCCGCCTTGGGGGGCGACACTCCGAATTTGGGCTTGTCGAACTTGGGCATCTTTAACTTCCCTTTCAGGCCTGTGCTTTCCAGCTCGGCCGCGTCGAGGGAGCCTTCGGCAGAGGGTGCTTTGAGGTCTATGTCAGGCGCCTGGAGCTCAACGGAGCCCTCCACGGAGGGCAGCTTGATGTCGGGGGCCGTGACGCTGATGTCGCCAGCCTTGAGGCCAGCCTCCGGGAGGCTGACGTCGACTTTCTCCAGGGAGACGTCTGCGTCCAGTTTGGGAGCCTTGACGGTCGGCTTGGAGAAGACCACGCTGGGCACCTTGACTTTCGGCATGTGTATTTTCATGCCGCCGCCCTCAACTTTGCCGGCAGCCACCTCCAGGCCGCTTTCGGCGTCAGGACCCTGCACGGCGGCTTCGCCCTCCTGCACTTCGGCCTGAGCCTTGGGCAGCGAGGCCTCGCCCTTTGGCAGGCTGACCTGCACGTGGGGAGCTTTGACTTTGGGCAGCTTGACGCTGGGCATCTTGACGTCGGGCATCTTAAATCGACCTTTCTCACCGTCTCCTGCGCCGCCCGTCTCGACTGTCACCTCCACACTGGGCGCCTGGATCTCGGCCCCGGGCAGGCTCACGTCAACCTCGGCGCTTCCCGAGGCCACCGTCACTTGGGGCTCCTTGAGGCTGACGTCCACGTCAGCGGCCACGGTGCCCTTGGCCTCCCTGCTGCTGGACCAGCCGAAGGAAGGCATGCCGAACTTGGGCATCTTGAACTTGCCGTCCTTGGTCTTCACGGCCTCCTTCTCTGGGGCTTTGGCTTCCCCTTCCAGGGTGAGGGCTGCCTCGGGCGCCTGCAGCTCAACGCTGGCCTTTGGAAGGGTGACGTCGACAGACGGGAGGCTGATGTCCACCTTGGGAGCTTTGATGCTTGCTGATGTAGTTTCAGTTACTTCTACTGATTTCTTTGGTGTTGTACTGAATTTAGCCTTTTTTATTTCAGGATGAGTTTTTTTAGTTATTATATCTTCTTCTTTGTCTTCAGTGTGGTTCTCTATATAGGAAGTTTTTACAGGTTGATTTTCCAGACTTCCCATCTGTACTTCTGCCCTTTTTCTTATATCCTTATCTTTTGTTTTTCGTTTTAAGGTCTCTATTTCATTTTCAGCACTTGGAATCGTCATTCCTTCTTCTGATACACTCATCTCTTGTTTTGCTCCTGCATGTACAGATACCAGTTTTCCTTCACTGTCTCTTACATGACCTTCTGTTTGCTCAGTCTCATCTTTTGCAGTTGCCCAGGTAAATGTAGGCATTTTAAATTTTGGCAGTCTGAATTTGCTTTCTTTTCCGTCCACATCTTTTTCTCCTGTTTTCATGCTGAAGTCCGTTTTCGAAGTTTTATCACTTGGCATTCCATCTTCAATCAGTGCCTTTGGCACAGTATCTACTGGTTCTGTTTTGCTTTCTTCTCTTGGTAGTTTCATGTCAGTTTTAGGTGGTTTTTTTATTTTTAATGATGGCATTTGTATTTTCCAAGTAGAAAGTTCTGATTCTGCATCAGGCATGTTAGTTTTCATACCCAAATTCCTGCCATCCTCTGAACTCATATCAGCTGTTCTTTCTGGTACTGAATATGGAACATCACTTTCCAGCTTGGTCTTTTTAGTCTCTGCCTCTTTTGTTTTGGTCATTGAAATTCCAAATTTTGGTTGCTGAATTGTCAGTATTTGTGTGTCTTCTGCTTGTTTTTCACTTGTTTCTAGTGTGTCAGATGTGTGTAATTCTCCTCTAGCAGCTATTTCTAGACCTTTCACCTGTATAGATTCTTGTGCTGTGTGTCCCATCATGTCTATGTTAATTCCACTTTCTCCTTCTGTTTTATCTGCTGTTCCTTTCTGTTTCTTTTTTCGGGATTTTGAGGAGGTTGGCAGTACTTGTTTAGTTGGGCTTTCTTTCAGATCAGGTGTTTCTATACTGGGCTTTGATATCTGTGTTGTTATAGCTGGTACTTCAGGTACAGTAAATTTTGATGTTGACTCCTCGTCTTTTTCTTTTTTAATGCTTATTTCAACTTCAGGGCACTTTTTTGCATGAGATGGAATGACATTTTGCATATCGTTTAAGTCTTTAGTTAAAGTTTCATGTATCTCTCCTGTTTCAATTTCATAAGCAGGTAATGTGGTATATTCAACAGTTAAAATTTCAGGATTTTCCAGGCTGATATTTTCTTTATGTATTTTCTCTCTTTCATTTAACAGAGTAGTTTTTATTTCTTTTCTTGGCCTGTCTTGAGGTTCTGGTTTGGATCTGTGCATTTTGAATCCAATGCTTGGGAACTTCAGTTTCTTTTGGCTTCCTTTTTTTTCTTTGATGTGGACTTCTTGTTGAAATTGAGACTCTGTGTCTGTGCTTGTAGGAGAAATATCCTGTATAGCAGACTCATATGCATCTGATGTACTATGAGATCTTCTGTGTCCCAGTATCTTTTTATTTTTGATTGACTGGAATTTTGGCCATGACAACCTATCTTTTTTAGGTCTCTTGCTTCTTCCTACCCTTTGGCTTACAATTAATGTTTCCCTGTCTTCTTCTGAAATGTCTTTTCCTGAAACATGCAGTGTTTCTTCAGGAATGCTGTCACTGAGTTCTTTTTCCTGAAAGAACAAATAGTAATCAGAAGATTAAAACTAAACTAAATATAGATTCAACATGAAATAAAATACATATTATACAATACATAGATGTACTTTTTATTCACAGTATCTGGTTGTTATATAAAAAAATGTGAAATATATATATAAAATACATGAAAATGTTGTATATAATTCAGGCAGAAATTACATTTAGAAAAATGGATTATATGCCTGTAATATATGGATTTCTGAAGGTTACGTTCTTTGCAAAACATTGCAGCAAATAGACGTTTCTATATGTATCTTTATGTACGTCTGTACAAATATATATATGTAACATTTATACGTATATGAAGAGAAAAATAATTTTGAGTATAATGGAGACCTATGAGCGGATCATGTCTATACAGACATCAGTGGCTAAACACATTTTTAAGAAAAAATTTCATTTATGAGGTTTTGAGAAAAATATTCGCTGTTATTTTACATTTTGGACAATGCTGATTATAAATATTAGAGAACTTATTTGAGCCTGTTCTATCAGTGGGCATTTAACAACAAAAAGAAATGGTTCCTCACTAAAGAATGTTTTTCTACCCTAGCACAAGATTGTGGCTTTATCCAAAATCTATAGTTTTCCCAGGATATTAAAAAAGCTGCAAATACTATGTGGGATTTTTTTCTTCTCATGAGCATTCACGCTAGTGAGTTTAAGCACATATCTAAGTATTATTATTAAGCGTTATATCTAAGTATAAGTGCATATTTTCTGGGCTATTTCTACATTACTACAGTGTTATCCAATTTTTTTAAACTAATCAATTATCTACCTGGCTTCTTCTTTCCTTTTTGTACTGGGCTGTAGAGTGAGTGTGTTCTAACTCTTCTTTCCCAGCAATTTTTCTTTTGAGGCTGAATTGGACTCTGTATGGCTCAGAATATTGGAGAATCTTGAGTGCATCTTCATATTTGATATTATCGAAAAATATCGTAGCACTTAGAAGCTGATCACCTGCAAGTGGAATCAAACATCATTTTAATTAGTGTTTTCTTGCAGTTTTTCAAATTCTGTTGAATTAATGCACACAAAAAAATCACATCCTATTTATTTAGAATATGAAATTATGTTCACATAAGAGAATCACAGAATAGTTAAGGCTAGAAAGGACCTCTGGAGATCATCTAGTCCAGCTGCCCTGCTCAGGGAACAGTTAGCTACAGCCAGTTGCTTAGGTCTGTGTGCAGTCAGGTTTTGAATATTTCAAAGAATGGTAACTTACAACCTTCTTAGAAATCTTGTTCCAGTGACTGACCACCCTGATAGTAACAGTTTTCTCTTACATTTTTCAGTATTTAGACGTCAGACTTTTGCTTTTGTTTAAATCATTATTTATTGCAGTTTTGAGGCATATTATTTTGTGAAAGAATCAAAGGTAGATTCTTCATGAATGTTACGAGTTGAGTTGTTGGGGTTTGGGTTTTTTTTCATTTTAGTTGTGTATATATTACTTTCTATGTATCTTTTTCACTCTTCCAGTAAAAATTTGGTGGATTTTTTTTCATGGTATAAAAAACCCCCCATATTATTAAGAAACTGATCTTTGAAATTATTAATATGGAAAGGTTAAGCTCACACATAACATTAGTTGGTTTAGGATCTACTATTTCTATTACCCAAAGAGATGACAGATCAGGTAGGTATCTATACACACACACAGCTACATACCTGATTATTTTAAAATATATAAAAAAAACCAACCAAAAAACAAGCATCAAAAAAACAGAAAATCAGACTGTACCTTCTCTCAGGCTAAATATTTTTGAAGCAGGAGACTCTTTCAGTACTTTTTTAATAAATATTCCTTCATTTCCTCCACCTATCACGCTAAAACCACTAGCCCCAGCTTCCACTTCTGTTTTCAGGGTCACTTCCATTGTCTCCTAGATACAGAAAAAGATGTGAATTTATAATTTTTATTCATTTGTATCAGTGTTCTATGTTACTATAAAAAACTGAATCTCCTAAGTATATTTTTAGTAGCTCAAGAAAGATTATCTAAAATAGAGAATGTACTTGTTCATTGTGGGTTTGATTCTCTTCTACATTAGAACTAAACACACGTTAGGGTTATGCTAGATCAGGGCTATAGGGAAAATAAGTTACAATTTTAAAATGTGATACATATAGAATCTTTTAGGGCTGAAAGATTGTATTTTCTGTGAAGATGTTAAACCTGAATTAGAGTCAATGGGCCAGAAAAGTCAGACTAAGAGCTAATGCTGTATTATACTCAAACCAGAGAAGGCCAAAGAATGCTAAAAAGGATTATGAAAATATCAAAATAGGACAAGTGTTCATGTCTGTGCCACAACTAGGCAATTTGTGAAGTTCCTGGTCAAAACAAGTCTAAAGTGATTCTCTCCCCATTTGTCTTTCCCTCTATCCACCCATCCACATCTGTGTGTTGTAATAGACCTTAATATTTTGCAAGCCACATGCCTAAAACTACAGAGTGCTTTTATACCAACCTGTGGATGACTCTGTTTTGATTTATCTGTAGAATACTTCTTTTTTGATTCTTGAAGCTGGAAAAAAAATTGCAATTATATAGCATTCAGAAGTCACGCTGTTGTAAAGTAGAAAAAAAGTCCAAAAATCAGTTAAAATTCCTGGTTTACACTAAGAACTCAGGTTGACTTTAATAGCAACAAAGCGAAACTGGCATCTACAACTGCAATGTACAACATGAATTATTTAACTATATTATTCCCAGTAGTAAATTAGATGCTAAGACCTCCATGCATTGTACCAAAACTTGCTTGAATGAATGCTAGAGACCAATTATATTAATACATTTGGGAGCTTTTCTGTATGTTACTCATGTAGCATATTTCTCATGCTTTGATCTTTGTGAACATATATTTTTTTCATTTATTTGTCTTGCCTTTAAATATTCTTCTTCTATGGGATATTCATAAACTGGAGAGGATCCTTGTGGCCTTGGACGGATGTCTTCTACTGCCACTTCATTAACCTGTGCAAAAGAAATGAGTGAAGGTAAAGGAACGTAAACTATTAAACAGCGACCAATTTTTTTAGAAGAGGTTTCTATTTAAGGCATAATCTCCTTCTGTGTACAAATCTTTCATAAATAATGATGAATGTAGAATAACCAGTAACTCTTTTCTTAGGCTAAGAACAAATACACTTCTCATTTAAGGATGTTACCCAAGAACACAGAGAGATTCCTGGGAAACAAAAACAGTGGTGTGCTGATTTTGGTTTTCATTCTGTATTGTATGCATCTATTGGCTGAACAGACTGAAAATATTGACAGATCAACTAGTAAAAAAATTAAAAAGCAATAAAAATTCTCTTCTCTGCTTTATTTGTACACCTAACTTTTGCAACCTGCAGCTTCAAACTCTATTGCCCTCTAAAACCACGCAAACAATGGAAGACTCCTGCTGACAAGCACTTGGCATGCTTACTTCTGGAGTCAAATGACAGGGAACCCAAACCAGCTAAAGCTTTAAAGAAAAGTTACTGTAGTCAACAGTAATGTAATTGCATGTAATAGTTTGTTAAGTCTTGGTATTAAATGTATGCTGGTGAATCATGGCAAAGAGCAGATCACTTTACATTGGAGCATCATTCTGGCTTTTGAGCTGGCAGGAGTATTCCAAGCAAAAAAAGCATTTGTGATGGGGAGAGAAATCACCAGCAAGACCCAGCTATAAACAAAATATTTAAGATCCCGTTTTAACAAAGTAACTGCCAAATCCCACCCCCCCAAAAAAAACCCTAACTGTATAAAACTCACAGAATCTTCATCCTCTGCATCTGCATCAGCATCTCCTAGAGGCTCAGCTGGTCTCAGCTGTCGTCCAGAACCTGAAAGCAGCATACTGGTTATTGGTGTCTGCAGGAGCCACACAGAGCACAGAGCAGTCAGCCTGCAAGCTGAAGCTCTCTGGAGCAGCACACCCAGGGGATGTGCAGGGGCTAGCTGTAGAAAGGCATGCTTTCATTTAGATTCATAGAATCATAGAATGGGTTGGGTTGGAAGGGACCTTAAAGGCCATCTAGTTCTAACCTCTCCACCTCTCACTAGACCAAGTTGCTTAAAGCCCCATCCAACCTTGCTTTGAACACTTCCAGGAATGGAGAATCCACAGCTTCCCTGGGCAACCTGTTCCAGGGTCTCAGATCTCATCAGGCTGATCTTTCCAAAGATACCAGAAATGGTCATATCCAGAAATGTAAAGACTTTTGTGAAGGAGAAAATCCCCAGAAAATATAGAACTAGAACAGATTTTTCAGGTTTGTTTGGTTTTTTGGTTTTGTTGGGGTTTTGCTGATTTTTTTTTTTTTTTTGTTACCAATTGGAGATTGAGGTGTGTATTGGGCAGAATCAGCAGGGTTTTGACAGCGGTGTGGCTGTGGGGTGGTCTCTGTGGGAGATCACAGACCACTCTGTGAATATGTTTAAGAAAGAGTGGTAAATGCTGAGAAGAAGCAGTAGAAGAAGAAGAGAAAGACAGAGAAGACCACACCAGAGCAGGAAGAGAAAGAAGAGATGGCAGAGCAAGAGAAATGCTGAAGCAAAATATGATCCTGAGTAGGAGCTAGAGGAAGAAAAGCTGCCCAAGCAAAGGCAGAGAGGAGAAGGCTTGACTCTTGTGGGTCAGCAGATGCTAGAGGAACCTATCCTGGGGCAACCAAACTCAAAGCAAGGAGCGGAAAAAGAAAAGCAGCCACCATCTGCTGACCCTGATCTCCTGCACCAGCCCTCATGTCCCTAAGAGACTGAGTATAGCCCACAGTGGATACCAGAAAAAGCAGAGATGTACATGGAGAGGAGCTGAGGTGTTTTTCCTTACATAGTTTTTTTGTTTGTTTTTTAGTTTCAGAATCAGTAATTAGAAATTCATTAATTGTCATTAAATTAAATTTATTTAAATTTCCCATCTTGAAACTCTTCCTTGATTCTGATAGAGGTCTTAAGACAAGAGCTGGAGACTAAACATCATGAAGATGTTATAGTCCATAAAGATTTTGCCTTCTTGGTTTTTAAAAGTATTAAAGGCAGAGAGAGATGAGGTGAAGGTGATGGGCTGTTGCAAGTATGATTCTCTTGAAATGTATTAAATTGGGCACAGAAGAATGAAAGCAGCACGAATGCATCATCATTTTCAGAGATTCAGGTTTAGCCAGTAGAGGACACTGTGTCCGAATTACGCATTCCCTGATGCACAGGCTATTCTAATACATGCATAACTCCTTGTCCTGATAACTATGTCTCTTTACTGTCTCCATGCTTCAATTTTTTCAAGGCATCAGGCTGTCTAGCTCTCTCACACCCAGTTCTGCAACTGTCATTAATACACATAGTTTTGGCTATCCTAAACAGATCATGTGGCTTAAAAATATGTTCAAACACCAGAGAAGACAGCCACAAGCAGAACTGCGCAACCCAGTCATTGTCTACTTTAAATGAAGAATTCTTGGGCTGGAACACATTTCTGGATGTGAATATTATATGCTGTGTGTGCAGACAAGTTGGCACAACTTACGCATCTATGGAACCACTCTAACTTACACAAGTTGCCAAGCTCTTGTTAGAATGGCTGTGATTTTGCTACTCTTTCTTCATACTTTTCAGATCTATGTTTATTTTTTTCCTTGACTTTTCTGAAGATTAAATTTTTTAGTACAGGCAGGGTTTTAAATAAGTTATGCCACATCATCAGTGATGGACCACTTTGTTAAGATGAACAGATACAGTGTGCTTCCAGTGGGGATATCCCACATCAGTCTGTGGGACAAGTTTCCAAATTTGACAGAATAGAAGGCATCCTCATTAGCCATACGTACATCATCTTAATCAGCTCTCCTGATTGTATTTTAGCTCCAGAGAACTAGGATCGTCTGAGAAAACATCAGGACTGCCAGATCATGCCTCTTTTAGCCTTCACAGAACTAGTCCTGATGCCTACAATGGACAATTCTAGAAAACAGTCTTAATGCAGACCCCAAATCAGATTAAAGACCTGCATAAATTGGATTGGCTTATTCTGCTGTTGGGTTTTTGGTTTGAGGTGTTTTTTTGGGTTTTGTTTTGTTTTCCCAAAATCTTCAGCATTTACAATATTTAGTATCTCAGCGAAACTGGAAAATGACCATGACCTTGTTAAAAAAATTACATATGGATTTCTGAACCTGAATTTAGGCATTTTTGCTTGAAAATTCTGGAATCCACTTGTGAATCTGTTCACCACATGTGTTTTAGTAAGTATCATATGAGGAGAAAAGCTGCAGAACTGAGGCTTGATTGTTTAATTTGCTTATTGCTTCTAAAGATTCAGGTGCCAGCAGAAAATTCTATAGCTGTTACTAAAATTCCAAGAAATAGTAAAGACTTAGTCTTGTGGCATTACCGTATTTTTCACTTGGGAGAATCCCACCCACAAGCCCTGCAGTCCAGTAGAATGACTTAACAGAATTGCTACAGCATTTGCTCTTCTGTGCTTAGCACTTCAAAGATAACTACAGCAAAGATCCCTGGTGGCTGCCAATAATCTGCTACTGGAAGAGAAAAAGGAAAGAATTATCTGGGAGAATTCTTGGGCTGGTTCACTGCTGTTTCTCTTGTTTTATTGCGGTGTAACTTCAGTGACATTTTAGTTGTCTGGAACTTTAGTAATGCAAATATGAGGTGCTCCGTTCTCAGGACTTGTATGGTACTGTGTAGTTTGTGCCATCGCTTTTTTACCATCCAGTGGGCCATACCCTTTGAGCCTATCCTACAGGTTCTAACAGAGGTGAAACTTTTAAAAGCAGATGTTTTAAACAAAAGAATGATTAGGTGACCAACCTAATTTCAAAATCTTCCTGCTGCTAAGACCTGGCTACTCATAAAATCCAAGAGAATTAGACTACTTCCTGCAGTGATACCTGAACACTTTTTTCCCATTGAGATGACATTTTAAAGCAACAAACAACACTGCCAACAAGAGTGATGTGACCAAGAGGTCAGCATGAATGTAGAGAGATAGACCTGGTCATCTCATCTGGGTCTGGACCAGGACAGAAGTTTCTTAATTTTCACAGCTGTTGATCAAGCAAAGCCACGGGTGTGTGAGGTATTATGGTGGCTTCACATGCTTGGCCAAATACTGGCAGGCAATTGTTCTGCCTGTCCTTGCTAGAGGGGCTGCAGATCCAGGTTTGCCAAAATGTCACCAGAAAAATCCCCTGCTGTTAAGAGGAAAATTTGCAATCTTAAAAGGTCTCTCTCACCATCATCATGATGGGTAGGACGAGACAGAGTGCTGTGAAAGCCTTTAGTAAACTGTTACCTCTTGTAAATGATGATAGTAGGACTTTTTCTTACAAAATCAAGCAACAGATTACTATCCCCAGGTCTAATAGAGATGTGACTGAGACTGCATGGAGGGACATCAGCTATACAAATGACCTTTGTTCCCAGAGCTCCCCTCCGAGGCTTTTCCATCCACCCTGATTTCCCCAAACTCTGCCTACTCTGCCCCTCTACCATAGTTGACCCACGTCATAAGAAACCTCTTGTGCCCCTGATTCCTACTGTAGACTAAGATTTGCTTCAGATTTTTTCCCAATTAAGAATACTTTAAGAACAAATCTATAAAAGAGGGGAATTACAGTACATCAGTGAGTTTCATTTTCAGGAAAGCCTTCTTTCTGTGTATAACAGACTGTGTCAATATGATTTATATGCATGTCATTCGCATGCCCCAAATAGTAGCAATGCCAACATTTTATAGGTTTTAACTTTTTTTATAAACCCTGAACAATCAATGCTTTGTTCAAAATATTTTCATAAACAAGATGGAATTTACATCAGTGAGTACTTCTAATAGCCACTGAACTGACTTCAGAACAAGGGAATTTTTTGAAAGCACACAGTAGGAGTTACATAGGCTGGAACATTTTCCTATCATGTGACTGAAAAGTGTATTTGCTTTTTTAAATGCAATTAAAAAACCCAATAACTTATCTTTGATCTAGCAACCCAGCTGGACTGTTCTGGGTAAAAACCACAAAAACATAAAAAAAATTTGGGGTTTTCTGTATTCCTATTTTGTGGGTAACAGTCTCCACAACTACATTTGAGACATTATAATCAATTTTGAATTTGACAGCGTCATTGAATTCAAGTCAAGTGGGTTTTAATATACTGCATAAACTGAAGTGAAACCTAGCTTTAATTAGGACATTTGCATATAAAATTACCATAATCTGTATACATTAAAATCAAATAAAACAGCAAATGAGAACACTGGAGATGTTGTTAAAAAAAAAAAAAGAAAAGAACAATTATGTCCTTTGCTGATCATCCTGGCTCCCTTGCTTACAGATTTCTCTGTAGTTCTTAGATGTGGGCTTTCTGCTTTTTAAGATTTTATGCTAAAGTTATGTTTACATATGAATGCCATGAATTTAAGTAATCTGCTCTGATCTTTAATCATATAATTTCTCCTTGCATCAACTTCTTAGGCACTATCATTCTTGCTAAAAGTGACTTTGTTTTGTTCTAGTTTATTTAATTTTGTTCTTTTTTTTTGTCCAAAATAACTAAAATGCTCCTTTTGTGTCATTTTCCCTAGGATTTTAATGTAGCTCAGTTAAAACTGACGGTAGTAACATGGTCGCAATGCACATATGCCTTACAAAGATGCGGGTAAAATATTGCTTATTCTTGAGCAATACCTTCATCAAGAGAAGAGATTCACTGTGTACTGACTGGTGTGAACTACTTAACTTCAACAAATTGTTTCTCTTAACAGCCAGAAACATGACCTGTGGTAAACATCTATCTACAGCTGAAAACTTGTATGTTTTGTTCACTTATTTATTACTATTTGTTAATACATGAAGGTCACAACCTGTGCCTTTTCTTTACTAGGATTTTGGTGTTTGATAGTTACCCTTTCTTAGCTATGATAAGAAATGAACAGCCCTGTTTGTGCAGTACTGTGGAAATTAACAGCTTTGAGTCCATAGCCAGTTAGAAGACCTCTGCCTTGACATGTGGGCAAGGCTGGGACATCTTTAGATCAGTTTTTTTCTGACAGTTCAAAGCACACTCTGGGCACATAACCTGATTTGTCTTATTAATAAGGAGAAGGAGGAGTGAACAGCTGCAAGGCAACCAACAACAATAATAATTTAATATAATTGTCATTGTTGGCACTGTGTCTGCCCCAGCAAAGAATTTATACACGTAGGTCAGCAGATTTCACAGTTGTCCCTTGTGTGCTAATGTCTTGTTGTAAATAAGGCTGTGCATCCCTGCTGTCAGGGACAGCTTTAGCTGGCTGCTGTATCAGACCACTCTTCCTGCAGCCATCAGTCCCGGTACCTGCACATCTGCCTGTCCTTGTGCCCCCAGGCATCCTGTCATGGGTCTGTTACTTCCCATGCACTGCTCCAGAATCCCTCCTATTTTTAAAATTAAATCCCTTTCTCAAAATGCATAGTGCGCCTCATTTTTTTCCCCACAGCTTCTTCTCCCTCTCTTGCAGGTATCACAATTATTGGGATTCTTTTTCTTCCCTCAGAGCTCTCACAGCCGCCTGAGCAGTGCTGCTGTGAAGCCCCACAGCCCCTTCTGATTCTCTTCTTATATTTGAAATAGGGAATATTTAGAATAGTTAGAATACCTAAAATCGTGGGTCCCAGTTCAGGAAAGCACTTGATAACAGGAACACTGTGCACATGCTTGGCATTCATCTTGGCCTCTCAAGAGCACTTTTTCAGATAGATAAGTTCACCTGACTTTAGTTTACTATGAGAAATTTTTCACTTCTGGGTTATAAGCAAAAAGGCAGCAATTCAAACACCGTACTTTTTCTTTGGCAAGCTCAGTGCTTCAGATTTCCTGCCTGCTTCTATTTTCCCATCCCGATCCACTGTCTCTATTACTTTGATAAGTTACGGAATTAATGCACCTTTTGGATTTTCCAGGATATCCCAAAAGACCAGAGACTGCTGAATAAATGTAGCTCAACCAGCTAATTAAAATGTCACTTCACGTAGGCACTGTTATCAAGCATATAAACTATTCCTTTTTTCGTTTGTTCGCTTGGTTTCTTTAAAGCTCCCATGACTGAAAAATGGTCTAAATCTGACTATTTTTTTTTTTAAGCCCTCACAGTCAGTGTCAGAATGACAGAAAAAGGACCACCTTTTCCATCTCAGCCACCATTTTCTGGATAAGAATATGAATTTTGGCACTTAAAAGAATTATTTTCACCACTTTCCAAAATTAACTGTGCTAAAGATCTCTGAATACACAAGTAGATCTTTGCGTTCTGCTAACTGCATCAATTGGCTTGACAAGCTGGGATTTGCTTATCCGTGCACTAAAAATGTTGTGCGAATGATACATACAAGCGCTGAGTAATGCATACAAGTTACTCAGCAGTGGCCCGAAATGCTTCACTGTTTCTCTTTGTTTCCCCCAGGGTTTTCGTATTCAGCTCAAGTTACAAATAGAAGTGGTGACCTAGGGCTACATTAAAGAGGACTAAAAGCCTAGTGATGCTGTAACTCTTCATGGTCTATTGTTAAAAAGAAACAAAGCATGGTAAGTTTGTTGTCCAGAACTGCTGTCTGGAAGCTACATGGCAAAGAACATCTGCTCTAACACCACACCTGGGGTTCTGCTATGAGTATCCTTGAGTGCAAACTCAAAGTGTAAAAACCACGAACAAGAACAACTGGGAACACAGGAGTGTTGCAGAGTTGCTCAGTGTGAGGGGATTGGCTGTGGCAGTTCAAGGCAATTATCCCCAACGCCCAAATCCTACTGAGCAGTTTGGTGAAGGAGTCATGTCCTTCCAAGAAAGCAATGCTTGAGGAAAACAATCCTGCAAGCATCAGTTGGCAAAGATAAGAATCTGAACATATCTGCAAATAAAATCTGTGCACACAACATGTTCCTTGAGGAAGCTGCCACGAGGTTTAAAGCACCGCACAGGCTCTTACACAGTCTGTGTAGGCTTGACCATAAGCTCCAGCAGTCCCATGGCATTCCCAATAAGCAGCTCCAAATATGCTGGGTATCAAGAGGTTCATCTTCTACAGAGATTTCCCAGCACATGCCAAGGACCTGGATTTATTCCATTGTCCTGCAAGATCCCACAGACTGAGTTACAACAACTGCTGGGCAGGGCTCTGGGGCATGGCAGGATCACAGTGGGAATGCCGCGGCTGTCACTCTATCTTGGTAGGATTCGTGGCAATGGGGAGATGCGGCAGCAATGTCACGGAGCAGGCTGCCTCTCCCAGCCTTCTATCGCAGGAATGTAGTTATTTCACTTGAACCACTGCCAGAGAGACAGTGGGGGGCACCCAGTAGCTCCAGCTAGACGGACCAGATTGTCAGCCCCAAATGAACAATTGCCACAGTAGAAAAAGCAGCTGTTCTGACTCAGAAAAAGTGATAAAGTGAGGAATAACACCTCCCTTTCAGTGTTTCCCCTCTGCCCTGTGCTGGGAGTAGGACCCACCCCACCAAGCCCTGAAATTCTGGTCTCCCTAACTTTCCCTGGGATGAAGACAAAGAACTAGTTTGGAATGAAGAGAAAACATTGTGCTGCTATTATCTGCAGGATGCAATCAGAACCAGCTAGGCCTGTGTTTAAGGTATACTCCTGCCTTTGTTTTGCATTTGGTTTGGTAATGCCCCCTGGCTGCACTCTGTCACTGGGCTGCATACTTGTGCTGTGATGAATGCAAGCTCAGTCTTTGGAGCCAAAAGCAGGGGCTTGTAGCACAACAGAGCTAAAGGAGCAGCTACTCCCAAATAACCAACGTGTGAATAGTTTCCTTCCATTCAAGGCATGAACAAGATGTTTTGATTCAACGCCTTGGTATGTTAAGCTGCCCTTGTCGGCAGTTAGAGTACTTCATTAAAAGTCTTCATCTCATCTCAAAACCTTCTGAAAACAGAAAAAATATACGTAAGTTACAATCATTGGTCTCCTTGCCAGGCTGGAGACCTGTTTGTGAAGTTAGCTCCTACTTTTATCAAAAGGAACGGTACTCTGTTGTGCAAAGTACATCCAACTAGAAAAATGTAAGGAATTAAGGTTTCTTACAAACCATTCTGAGCTCTGCAGGATTTTATAGAGCATTTTCTACAGGTTGACTAATATCAGGGAAGATGTAGAAGAGCACTGGCAACTAAGAACAGATATAAACACTACCATAAAAAGAGAAACTAACAGCCCCCAGATGAAAAGGAGAGTGAATGGCTTTCCCATGAGTGTGTGTTTATTGATAAGCTCTGTGCACAGATTTAAAACTATTGAAAGCATGCCTGCTCACACTTTACAATAGGAGCAAAACCCTTAGTGAGACTGATCAAAGGAGCTCTTTATTCTTACAGTGGTCCATCTTTCCTCAGATGATAAAGATAAACTTAATAGAATCTTTAGGACATTTCAGAGAATGAGAATAAATCACACTGGTGGGGCTCTATACAGAGTTTCTCAGCCTGAGTCATATTTAAACATGAAAAGCACACGGGACCTTCCCCCTGGTCTCTTCCTTCCCCTCCCCAACCGTCAATCTGAAATTTCCCAGATCCTGGGTTAATGAGTTTCATCCAGCTATAACTATTTTTTTGTTGTTGTTGTTATTTGGCTATATAAGAAATGTAATTTGGCCAGATCCACATAACTCTTTTGGTGCAAGAATAGAATATTTACTAAAGTATTTTATTAGTCTGATATTTCACTCATTGCTAAAAAAGAATAATGTTCTGTGAGAGTAAGACAGTGTTTGAAAAGAAGCTCTCAACCAAAGTTCATGGTGAGATGATTAGAATGATGTTCAAAAGAGACAGCAAAAGCAGGAAGCAGTGGTTGATACCTGAATTTGCCTCTCCTGGGTCATCCCTCCTCTGGCTAGCTAAAATACAGCTGCAAGTGGCAGAGTGAAAAAGGCAGCTGAAGAAACGCTCATGGCACCCACAAGACAAACAGAGGTTCAGTGCTGTTTCCTCTGCTGTTTACCTGATGGCTCTGTATCATAAGTACAAGTTCTGCATTATCTCTGTAGTTTTAGACTAATGATTGCCTGGAGGGTGGGTGTAATGTCCTGCTCTGTGTCTGTGTGTTTGCTTGTCTTAGGCAGGAATTTTCCTCTCTCTCAGGTTCTAAGTGACAGAATGGGTTTCCAGTGTGCGTTTTACACCAGAACACCATGGAATTCAGGTAGGAAGTATATTTATCATGATGATGTTGTGACAATAGGACCCTCTCTGATAACTGTCAATTAGGATCTTTCCAGGGCTGCAGGCCCTCTATTCTCACAAAGTCAGTAAAATAAAGAAATAATTTTTTAGCAATTGTTGTTGTGTATGTCCTAGTTCCTGGACTGAACCAAAATTTCTTACCACCCTTTTGGACAGGGCAAAATCAAGTTATAGTTTCGTAGCCAAATAAAGCAATAAAGACTGGTCTAATCCACTGTGATCCTCAACAGTTTTATCTTTTGGGACTCTCAACAGTTTTCTTTCTTTGGATATACTGTTTCAACTTGTGATCAAGTCCCTACCAGTGCTGTAAATAGTTGCACAAATACCTAACTAAAATCTGTCCATCTGGATGGTCTGGATTTTAAGGGCATAAGGGACATGTTGCAAGTGAAGTGCTCTTCTCTTGCTTACCAGCTTCAGAAGCCCTAGTAGAAACTACTCTGCAGTTATTTGGTTATCCAAATATTAATTAGGCATGTTGCAGCTTTTCCCCCTCTAAAAGAAACCAATTATATAACAAACTGGACTTGGGAAGTGCATGCAAAGCTTGCTTCCTCACCGAGTAAGGGGCAGTAGATTCCTACTGTCCTCCCTGTGAGATAGCTGTGAACTCAGCTCTTACCAGGACTTTCCTAGAAGTGGAGGTAGCTGGGTGTTTATTGCAGATAAGTCCCATAAAGCTCACACAAATCAACTTTCCCACATTCCTTCTCCTTGCTGATTCACCTACCCCAAGAATACAGGCTTGTCTCAGAGCAGATTGCCTGTTCTACTGCCAAAGCACAGCCCAGCTGAGATTTAAAAATTAATCAAATGAATACATTTATTAAAAATGATTGTTCTGCCTGTGCAGGCTTGATTGGCAGCTCTGGAGATTTAATTTCTCTGGCTGCAGAGTCAGTATTGCCTGAGAAGCAGTGGCCATAAGCTCGACATGTCTCTTAAGATAGTCAGAGAAGTAGCAAGGGAAGCTGACTACTCTTTTTCCTCTCCCTGACACATTAAAGAAGGATTCTTGGTGCTTTTGGCAGAGGGCTCCCTAGAATAGGTCTTAATATAACAGTAAGAATAGAGGGTTTACTAACATTATGCAAAAGCCCAAAGCAACTGACTACTCCAAATTAGAAACAGACTTTTCAGCCCAAACTGCTCTCCAAAACCACTGCTTAAAAAAGTCCTTATCAGAATCGATGCACAGTAAAATTTTTTGTATTTATATATTAATATAAACATATGCATACATATAGAGTTCACATTAAAGATCCTTATTGTCTAGGAACACTTTTATTTGTCTTTACTTCATTGATAAAGTTCAGTGCAAAATTAAGTGCCCAGATGCAGCAGTATTAACATAGCGATGTTACTCTGGCTGTCTCTCTGGTATGCTAGGCATAGCCCCTCTCAAAACAGGAATGCAGCAAAACCCTTCTAGTTTTTCCACAGCCTTTTATGGGGGCTTTTATATAAATATCTGCCCTTGGAAACAGGTTTTCAGTTTGCGAGAAAATTCCCTGGGCAACTTGTTTGGATGTAAATCACCACAGAAGAAAATATCTTTTAGGCTTTTAAATTCTTTAATGTATATGTAATACAAGAGATATGGGATAAAGGTGACAGAAAATTATTATGGGAAAATATTTTACATCAAAGATAAAGTTAGCAGTTCCCTCACTTTGTTACGATAAAGATCTTTTCTATCAATAAACAGTGATGGTAGCAAAATAGTACTTGGCACAGCCCACTTTGTCTTGTTTTTGTGTGGTGTACGAGAGTTGCTTTAAAATTAGAGAGGAATTCTGGATGCAGACTGTGAATTTACAGAACCATAAAAGCCCATTTATAGATAAATTAATCCATTGCGTCACATAAATTAATTAGCATAGTTTTGCACACATCAATGTAATTAAAATCTGAATTACCCAAATCTGGACTCTAAACTTGGGTTTCAGTCCAAAAATGCCAGATTTTAAAAGAATTCAACAGGTGACCTATCAAATTACTTTCAAAAATGTTGTCTCCTTATTTTGTTACCTTGGTTTTCACCTCTTTTTTGAATGTCTTTCCCTAGCAGAGGCATGCCTTACCCCAGCATTTTCTAAACTTGTTGTTTGATAACTTTCTTCTTTTACAAATTGAATCTGTGAACTTAACCTTTATTGTTTGAAATGACAAACAATTGGATATATAAGACTGAAAAGCACTGTGATTTTAAGTGCATGTTAAGCTCTAGAAGAAAAAAAAAGATGTCAAACTTGTTGCATTATTTTTTTGAAAAAAAAAAAAATCTTTGTGTACGTTTTTTAAATGATTCAGTGCTCATTTTCCCTCTCCTTTTCCTCTCTTCTAGCCAGTAGTGAGGCACCCAAAAATAACAAACCAGCATGCTTGCCTAATAGATTAGAGGAAAACAAAGTTTAGCTAAGGAAATAGATTTCAGTTTCATGTTTCACAGAGGCTAGAATAAACGAGAGGGAGAAGCCACTTTTTTTTTAAAGACTTATTAGTGCAGTTTTTGATTTCTTTTTAATTAAAGACATAAACAGTGAGAAAGTAACTACACCGCAACTCATCCATGTCGTAACTGGTGAATGAATTGAGATGGGTGGAGTTGTTTGAAAGCACCAAGAGGACTATACTTCTTCAATATGATTATCAACTCTAAGGGTGATTCATAACGTTTCCGAACATTCAGAGTCTCTCTGTAATAAGAAAATCATGATATCTTATGGAAATGAGTACCTGTTTCTTAATCATAATGGTCTATTCACACACAGGTTAAGTATTTTTTAACTCAGTTAAAACCAGGATGCTTTCTTTTTGAAGGCACATGGCAATGTTTTTCTTGATGACCAGCTGTGCTGCATTCAGAATAATGCATAAGGAAGAGTAAACTACATTTTGCCCTTTAGCCAGATCAGGGGGTCTACTTAAATCAACAGTCTTGTATCACTACAGAGCTAGTATAAGGAAAAGGAAAAACCCAGAGCTTTAGTTACAGTTTTTGAGATCTACTGCAAGTACGTGGATCTGATTCTTTTCTCAGGAGGATTCTTCAGAGTCATTTAAAT
>JANHGB010021063.1:0-26431 GCA_026283785.1 Coracopsis vasa | reverse complement strand
GATGACACAATCAACCAACTTCTGCTCTTTACCACAGAGACTACAGGTTATTAAATTACAGTTGATTAATGGATGAGGCTACAGAAATGATGGACAGGGGTAGAGCAGTTCATGTCATCTACCTGGACTTGTGCAAAGCATTAGGCACTGTCCCATACAACATCCTTGTCTCTAAATTGGAGACACATCAATTCGACAGATGGACCACTCTGTAGATAAAGAACTGGCTGGCTGGCCACATGCAAAGAGCTGTGGTCAATGGCTCAATCTCCATCTGGAGACCAGTAATGTGTGGTGTCCCTCAGGGATCAGTGTTTGGACCAAAATATGTCTGAATAATTATTTAAAACTAACCGGAGACGTAAGTTTTTAAAACATCAGCTGGGATGACATAGGTATAATCAAAGGTAGCCAGGTAAAGGCCTGAAGATTATAGTCAAACAGAATTTATTCAAAAGACATACTTTCTGTATTGCAAACATTTACAGGAAAAAAACATGTCGAAACCTGTTAATATGCTTGTACTAAGTCCATATTCGAGGAAAATTCCTTCTCTTCTTCTCTCCTAAAATAGCAGTGAAATTTTCAGAAATGTGAATGTAATTTGATTTGTCTTCAGAGACTGTGTCTTGTTTTATTCTGCAGTCTTATCTGAAGAATGCTTAAACCAGTTTTTTTGAACAGGATTCTTTTTTGACAGGGAAGTGACCTGTGTGGTGTCAAGTAAAATCAGAAAAAGAAAATTAACCAAAAACCAAAAATTAAAATATACCTATGGAAAAAATTGTAACAATAACAGGATGAAAGTGTGGTCATAGAATCATAGAATAGTTAGGGTTGGAAAGGATCTTAAGATCATATAGTTCAAACCCTCCTGTCATGGACAGGGACACCTCACACTAACCCATGTCACTCAAGGCTCTGTCCAACCTGGCCTTGAACACCGCCAGGGATGGAGCATTCACAGCTTCCTTGGGTGACTCATTTCCATGCCTCACCACCCTTACAGTAAAGAACTTCTTACTTATATCCAATCTAAACTTCCCCTGTTTAAGTTTTAACCCATTACCCCTTGTCCTATCACTACAGTACCTTATGAAGAGTCCCTCTCCAGAATCCTTGTAGGCTCTCTTCAGATACTGGAAAGCTGCTAAGAGGTTTCCATGCAGCCTTCTCTTCTCCAAGCTGAACAGCCCAAACTTTCTCAACCTGTCTTCATATGGGAGGTGCTCCAGTCCCCTGATCAACCTCATGACCCTCTTCTGGACTTGTTCCAACAGTTCCATGTCCTTTTTATGCTGGGGACACCAGAACTGCACACAATACTCCAAGTGAGGTCACAATACTCCTGAGTAAGACTTTTCAGGCTTAGGATATTTACATTAAGTTTTCAGATCAAAGTTTTCCATAAGGTCAGTCACTTTTTTCTTTTTTTTTCAAGTCTTATTTCCACACTCTTCTGTGTATTTCTCAGGATGGTGAAAGGATAAAGTCTTCCTATACCTCCATTAATATAAATTACAGATGCATTTGAGAAAAATTCACATGGCTTCCACAGTAAATAATACTGTTCAGAGACAAGCATTTTAGAAAAAGGACGACTATAAAATTGTTCAGTACCAGGTAACAATAATTTTTTAAAACATTCCTTTCTAGCATCAAGGTGATATTTTGTAATAGTGGAAGGACTACTTTGGTTTGCTCATTATACTATCCTGAAAGAGTCATATTATCACCATTCCCTTTCCCACCTTCCATGATTCTTTCCCAAGACAAAGGAATTCCTAGCAGCAACCAAATCTAATGCAGAAGATGGTCAGAATACCACGAAGAGGGCAGGGGATGAGTGACGTCATCCTTAGACTTTGTTTGGGAGAATAAGGCGGAAGAGGAAATTCTGACTACTTTCTGGCAATTATAACTTCTAATTTGACATTCCACCTGCTCCCTCAACACACACCCCTTTTTTTATTTAAAATAAAAATGTAGCCACTCAAATTATCCACCCTGTGCTAGCAATTTCTATCTGCTATGGTAGAATGACAAAGCGAGGCGTTTGTGAATCTACCTTGCATTCTAGTAGAACATGCTCACTGATGTACCCTTTATAAACCAATTCAGAAAATGCTGTTTATGGTTACTTTTCCCTCCTTCCTCTCCAGTTTGTGGAAGTTTCTTATGTACTGGACTGAAGTCTTGCAAAGGGACATTCTTAACACATCTTGGTCTGGACAGAGAGGCAAGGAAAACTTACTAAGTACTACGCTTTGAATGCCAAGGGCAGCAAGCTACCTAAAAAGACTATTGTGCTCAAAACTCTGCTAAACAACACAAAATGTCTTCAGTGAGCAACAAGGACAAGCCTAGGTGAACAAAACCAGAATGGTGCCATCCAACGTCCATTCAGAACTCTTTTTCTTCTGGGAAACTACAGCTTTTATTTATTTATTAATTATCTTTTTTAAAAGCTTTCCTACTACCACAAGTGTTTATCTTGTACTTTTGCTATTAAAGTAAGTCATTAAAAAAAGTTTAAAAACTTTACTTAGCCATCTATTAACAAAGTAGGAGCCTTTCCAAATGAAAGATAAATAATTTTGCAGATTGTAAGATTTTAATGTTTACTCTTTTTTATCATAATGCTTTTTCTGTAGATACATCATTAAAGATTGCCTGGTGGCCACAACTCACCTCCTTTCTTAATGCTTTAAGTGAACATTGAAATGCATTTCAGGATTTGGCTTCTGCAACTGCAGTTCATGTTACTAAACAAATTTAAAAAATGGGTCAGAAATAACTTCAGAAATTTTCAGGTAAGTCACCAACACGAATAAACAGAGTTAACTAATATCTGTGCAACAGGTACAAAATCCACACTCCTCCCTGATTATGAACTGCATACATTTCGTATCAGGAGCATAAATAACAATTGTCCTTTTGTGGACACCCAGTCTATCAGCCTGTTTTGTCTGGAATCAGTGTGAATAAGCCAAGGAGCCAGTATTTGCACCCCGTGCTTATGGAAACCACTTCCAAAACTCTTATCCACATGGAGATGCTTTTGCAACTGCAGCTGCAGTTTAAGCAAAATACAGAAGGCGTCTGCTGAGCTTCACAGCAATACTCAAGGAACGGCATGGCAGGATAACACTATTTTGATGCCAGTTCACCGGCACAGATTGTTTTAATGGCTAGAAAAATCAACAAAGCATACAAAAATCCTATTCCAGTTTCAATAAGGCAAAGCAAACATCAACACCTAAAAGGATTAGAATACCAAATGTAATTACCTTAGAAACAAAGACCACTTTCAATCAGGTAACAGTATAATCCATTTATGAAAGTGCTTCAACACAAAGCACCTTCCCCATGTGAAACATTCCTCCTTCCTCCCCATAATATTGCACATGAATGACTTGTGCTGTAAAATCCTTCAGGGTGAGAATCTTCTATCCATACATATAGGTGTGTAACTCAAAGCAAGAGATGTTAATTCATATGCTCTGATTTCATGCAAATCTGAGAGGATTTAAAAGAGAGCAAGGGATGAAACTCCCACTCTCTTGACCTCAGAGCTGCCATTTTGAAACAAATTCCTGTAATGACAATGACATTGTACCTCTGCGTTCAACTTTAATAATGATTTTACTAAACTAGGCTTTCTAAAAATAATCTGATCTTTTACTGACCCAAGCAAAGCACACTGCTTAAATATTACAGTCCCTGTATATTTCATGCAGGGACTTAATAATTTAAAAGATTTAACCCCATATATAAATGAATAATTATTTGTCTCATCAATTGTAGTTTCAGAAGATCTATAAGAACTATTTTTCCAACCACATGTATTGGGAAAACTACAATTCACTGCGAGATCACTGATTTTGAGATGCATTAAAGTGAACTGGTAATTCTAATGTAAAACTGTACGTACATTTTACCTTCTTAGATTTTATTATTCTCTAAGGACCAAAATAAATTATGCATGATTCACGTGATATCTCTTAAATTCAGTATCACTGAAAATTTGAGCGTACAGGTATTGTTAATTCTATCAGATTCAGGGTGATTTGCCTCATTAATCCATTCTGTCTGTTCATCTGCATTCATGATGTATAGGGTTTGGCAAATTGAAGATTTTTCATATGATAAACTATAAAATAGAAAACCTTTACAATCATAGAAATAGTGCTTTCTGAAGATGTGAACATTGCTAATGTTCTTATATTTATCTAATACATGTTTTTTATAATAACTTTTTAGCCAATTTTGGTAAGGGAAAATCAGATCATTGTTATTTCATTCATAACTTTATATTGTTAAAAATTAGAATCTAACTTCATAGGCATGAAGAGCCCAAGTATCTGCAAAGTCTTAGATTTCATTGATCATGCTACTTAGTTATATTTTGGACCAGAACACTAAAAAGCCCATCTGTTTGTCAGTCTAATGACTATAAAACCTGCAAAGAGTTTTTTCCATCCCTTATAATGTTTTTTTTGCCCTTTAAGTTTCAAGTATACCTAATTTTTTAAAGGATACCCCCTTGTCTTTGATAGTCTTTTCAATCAACTTTTGTGTCATGGAAATTTAGAAGTTTCCCACATGCTGATCAGCATCCATCTGCTTTGGAGAACATAGTATTTAGTGGGAGAGGTGGATTTAGGATGAAATTCTGGACAGAGCAGACATACAAAGCTTCTCACTCACTTTGCCACAGAATACATTATGTTTCCCAATCAATATATAAAGATTATGATCACAACTACAGTGTTATGTTTGTGTGAAGAAGACTTATGCATTAATTGTGTCTGCTTATTTTAGGCTTTTAGATGATATTTCAAATTATGTGTTAAAACAGGTTGCACATAGAACTGCCAATACAGTTAGTTCAGTACCTTATAAGTAAGGATTTAATCAATAACATGGACTTCTCTTTTCATCCTAAAGTTTAAATAGTTTAAATATTAAATAATAAGAATTATCATAATACATTTAAAAAAATAACCCTGAAGTTTAATAGTTTAAATAACAACTGCTAGCTGAAATAGACATTGTCTATTATTGTCTCAGAGACAATAAGTGACAAGCCATTGTTTGCAGTCAGATCCTATCTCCTTTTCTGTAGAGGAAAGCTGGGATGCAAATAACAATTGCTGTGTAAGATTTCACTTTCAGGAGAAGGCTCATGAGAGAGCAACTGTTGAAAGACGCAAGACTAACATTAGTCAACAGGGAAGATAAGTAACCCAATGGCTATCAATTAAAGTTGGAATGTAGGCTCTTTGCACTGCAGCATGGGAAATAGTTAAATACTTGTATCAGAATTTATCAAATATTTCGTCATATATGGAGGGATGCACAGCACTGAAACATGCATCACATCTGATGTTGCAGGAAAGATTGCATACAGAAATTCTTTTAGATGTTTTAAGAGATTTGTAAGAAGCTATTCCTTCCACTAGAAAACTCAGTAGTTGTAGAAAATCTTTGATTTAAAGTGTGAAATACAGATCTATGTGAATTACTCTTTTATATAAGTTAAAAAATCCACTGTACCCCTTTGTGTTTGGCAGCTCTTACAAACTGAGGTCCAGCAACAAATATTGTTGATTAACGTTCTCTGTGTGGCTCATTCGATGTGCTTACACTGTTGTTTGCATCCTAAGATAAACAGAAAGTGTATATAACTTTTAGCACTCTGAGCTTCAGTTGGAACAGTTTTCCCAAAGTCATGACACTTTCACTGAAAGTAATGCTGAATTTTTTAAAAGCCATCCATTTACAGCTAATATGAAAAAATTCACAATAATTTTCTTAAATGGATCGTAATAGCAGCTTCCAAGAAAGGGCTTAGTTCCAGACAGCAATTAGTCAGTTTATCCCTAAAACAAAAAAATTAGGAGATTTTTGGCTCCAGTACATCATTAGTTATCCTAGTTCCTGGCCAACTACTTAAGCCACTAATTCACAGGTATTCTAAGCTCCTCTTTCTGCCTTCCACACCTATCCTACCATCTGCTTATCCATCAGTCAACCACTGCAGGAATGTTAAGTATTAAAATATATACACATATATGTCCATACACATATATATCTATATACACATTCACACATATGTGTATCTTTTAATTTCAGGCTGCTGCCAGAACATTTTCTTCCTAACGGAGATTTGCCCAAACAAAGCTTTCCACCTTCTGGCTGGGAATATGAGAATGAACGGAGTGACAGGATAAAGTGCAGGGAAGAGAGACAGACTAGCATGGAGAATTCTGCAGTGTAGGGGGAGATATCACAGCAAGAAAGGCTAAAAGCATTAGAATAACCCCCTCTCCAGCATTTGTGGGTTGCTACCCGAAGCACAAAGGGATAAACTACACATTCTTTCTTAAAATTCCTTATTGCACAAACCATAGGATATACTGGTATCCAAGCCATAGGATGGTGATCTCACTCATTTTTTGTCATATAGCTTCCAGTTGCTTCTCAGCCATCTTATTCAGAAATAAAAAAAATAAATAATAAATTCACTTTACCACGTATCATAGAGTAAACCCCCAAAACTTTCTTTCTTGACATGATTTCTTCAGACTGGTGGTATCTTACTGGAATTACTTTAACAGTTATATACCACCAAAACCTTCTCCTTCTTTAAAGAACTAGAGACTTTACTAAGTGGAGATAACTGCAATATCATGATTCTGTGCACTTTTTAAAATATTCTCCCATTAAAGTCATTATTATTAATAGAGTAGACCAAAACTGAGTGCTGGACAATAAAAGATAGATAGATTTAAATTCAAGAAGGTGTATACCAGCTGATAAACGAAGATGGGTATTTACAAGTAAGTGAAGTTCATTTATGTTGTTTGCACAGTATTAGGATAATTTTTTACCTAACTAGATCTGAATAACATGACATGTAAGTGCCAATAAAGAAAGACTTTTATGTATATAACAGGGTACTGGAATCCAGTCACCAAATATGAATGGAACTGGAACAGGCTGCCTATGACATTGATAACTAGCTTTGCTGTATTTCATATTGGTTAAATTGACATATACCCAAGATCAAACCTAACTAATAGCTAAAAATAGGAAAAATATTAAGACCTGACACTCTTGATTTAAAAAAAAACCAAACGCACACATAAGTTTATTATATATATTAAACAATTATGATTTTTGAGTCTAATTTCGCTATGATTAGGAAAAAATAAAAATAATTAAAAAAAATTAATCCACCTAATGAAATTTGCATTGACTCAAGGGTTTTTTTTAAACAATTCTATGATTTTTTAAAGGAGAACAGGAAGGCATTGGGGTAAATAAAAATTAGGAGATTTTCCTTTAAAATCTTTTTGGTCTGATGAGATTGAAAGACACAGTGAAATCAAAAATCTTGTAATTGCAATCTATTTAATTGGCTGGGGTTATTGTTATTTAGTTTTTGAGAAAGGGATGCACAATATTTTATGCTTCCACACATACAGACATTATATATATATGGGACTAATTCTTTGTTTCAAGTGGCTCAAGGGCCTTCAAATTTTTGTTTGTGTTATTCTGGATCTGTTGTCTTTTTCTTCAGAAAAGAAAACACACCCTGAACAGATTCTTATTTATTATATGTTGGCTTTTTAAAAATATCTGTACAGTGAAGTTCTTTACTAAACATTATAATTCCAGTGCATTTATTTAATGCATTTCTAATTCAAATTAATTTTGAGCTAAATTGTTTGCTTTAAGCGCATCATACAAATTACTACTCATTAAAGTGAAACCCATCATCTCTTTCCTTGCTGTTTTACATTTTCTGAATATCTGGCCTATTTTCATTAATCTAAATTTTCTCTCTGAAATGCACACCATGGCAAAGAATGTCAACAAGTGAAGTGGAAATCTGATCACTTGTAGTTATCAAAAGGTTAAATGCCTGGCTTGTTTTTAGAGATGGGTAAAGTGTTTGCTCCTGTCTGTAGCAGCATATTCAGCAACAGGCTGAATCAGTACGTACTTTGCACAATGATTTCTGTTATTCAAGTGTTCCAAATAGATGAGCAGTTTTCTCTAAGAATTATTTTGATACAGCAGCAGAATGATATATGTTAATGGTCTGCAAGAACATGACTAGGTGGAATTGATTAAAATATATATTAACATCCAACTCTGCTTTAAATAAATCTTATCTTATTAAAAATGTCTTCAAAAATCCCACCTAAAATAGTGCAGGTGAAGTGCTTACACCTTAGTTATATGGTCAACAGTATTATTTTTTTAACTAACTAAAACACTGGAAATACCAACATAGAATATTTTCTATGCATCTATACTGCTGATATACAAGTAAGGTAAGTGTTTTGGGAAAATATCAGCATTCCCTAAAAGGATTTCCCATGTATTTCCCATGGAGAGAGAGACGATTTTTTACATCTGAAAATAAAAAGGTTAAAAAATAATCAATGTTTATGCACGTGTATCCAATGTGAGAATGCATGTGGTGGCACATGAAAGCTTCAGCTTACATACTTTTAGTTTCAGTTTAGCTGGCATGTGATGAAAGACTAGCTTCTTCATCTGAAAGTGTTTATTCCAACTGCAATACATTATCTTTTCCTGGTCATCTGAAAGCAGCAATATATCATGCTACAACAGACTGTTTTAAAACAGGGTGTGTTTTTGTAGCTGTTTTAGAAAAATAACCAGGAGTATAAAAAAATTAAAAATCAAATTATTTAATGTAAGATTTATTGTATTTGGATTTAAATTAGTGCTTAACACTGGAAATGTAAAATATAAATGTAAAATATAAAGCATAGCCCCGAAGATGGTGAAGGCACATAAAAAGTTAATCCTTGGACACACAGAGGTCCTGTGTCCCACTTTTGGAGCTGGCCAGAAGCAAAGCAGCTAAATTCCAAAGGCAGCTCTGCTCTGAATACCCTACTGACATGGGAGGATACAGCTCTTTGCCTGAGCTTACAGACCCACTTCAGGTTTGGCAGTTCCTCCTATCTAGCCAATTCGGAGAGCAGGGCAACATTTGCTCATCCTGAACCATTCACCCAGAGCTACCAGAAATACAGCAGGAAATCAGAGAAACTCAGTGTTACCATGTCATCCCTGAGGCAGAATCAAGGGAAAAGACCCATCAAAAAAGCTTATTTCTTCAGTGTAACCTTACACACACTGCAGTAAGGTCACACAACTTTGTAACTGAGTAGTACATCTCATGCATGTTCTTCTCAAAGCTTAATGTGAAAATCTCATAAGTTCTTTTGTAATCACATAAAAGCCATCTGAAGAGATTTAAAATTATAAGCGAAATGAGTGCAACACTGAAACAGGGGTATCTACATTTCCTTGAATTTCAAGAATTAAAAGCATTTTAAGATAAAACAAGACATGACAACACTTAAGTTATCATACTTCTCAATTTATCACAAGCTTTAGCTTATTGCATTGATGTTAGATTTTGTGTTCTTAAACAATTTATGAATCAGAGAGAGGAGAGGCTGGGTACAAAACCTTCAGTAGATTATGGATAAATTGTCAGGACAGAAGTGAATCTCTCTATTCTTCTGGTTGAAGCTCTGATACTAGAATTTTGTTGTAATTTATGGAATAATGTATCATCTAAGAAGGAAAAAATAATTCACAACAACTGGAGAAAGGAGCACAGATTTCCTTTGGACACCAGCTTTAACATGACAAGTGCTCTTACCTGTTAATATTTAAGACAAGAGCTTTATTAAAACAAATTTCATTTTCATCAATGACATCATGCAGAACTGAATTCATCCCTGATGAATGACACAGGCACTTCTGTGGAAACAGCTAATGGGAACAGAACCTGCATCTTATTCATGGTGGTGCTGAAAGTGTTACAGAAACTGTCAGTTCAAGGTTGTAAACTGTCAATCTACATCAAGTCTTCTAAAAAATTCAATGAAAAGATTAAGACTTTGTCATAATTAAGATTATTGAATCAGCAATGAACAGACTTTTGTAGAAAACTGTTGTAATAGCAGTCAGTTAAGAAAGACAAGCTGTAGGAACTAGTTTTGCCCACTGTCATTACTTGAAGTTTTTCCTACATCATCTAGTTAGGCACAAACCCCTAAAATATTCATTTTTTCTTGGGGAAAAAAAATCCTTAAAAATAAAAACTTTTTTTTGATGAATAATTTCAAAATATATTTTCCCCACATTTTATAGATATTCTCCATGTATGTAAGTTTTAAGAATAAAAAAATATTATTGGCTCCAAATAGACTACTCCTATAAGACAGTTCTGTGTGCATCCAATTAATTATTGCTAATCACATGTTTTCCAAATTAAGTTCTACCTCACCTCATTCCCTGAAAAAAAACCAAACCCAAACCAAAAAAACCCACCACCACCACCACCAACAAAACAAAAAAAAAAAAAAACAAAACAAAATAACAAAACTCCACAAAAAATCAAACCAAAACAGCACACACCACCAAAAAACCCAAACTACAATAACTGGGAATTCTACCTTTCTTTTAGATGTCTTTTATATGAAGCACTCTAATTTGTTGTTTCAGACTGGGTTCAAGCCTGTTAAATTAGACAGTTACAGTAACTGCTTTGGCCCTGAAGACTTAAACTTGGTGATCTCTATAAAATAGGGGGTAGTGTACCTAGTGTATGCAAAGATGATGATTCAAGGATGTGTATAGTGCCCAAGGTACAGATTCTTCCTTCAAGCAAGATTAGACCATCCAAATTGTTGTGGGGTAGTCTTTGCTGCATGTCCAGCAGGCTGTATTTTGGGATACAAATACAGACCTATGATTGTGGTGTGGAACTTGGAGTAAGAAGGTGAAAGGAGGAGAAGGAAAAATTCCTCCCTTCTGTCAGTCACTGGTTTATGATGATGACTTTTGGAGGAAAACCTTATGGCAAGTAAACTTCCTGTGCTCCCTCCTTGACTCTGCAATCCCAGACCAGTACTGTCCAAACCTCAACCTTCCAACACTGAAGCACCTTCTCTTCAGCTACACTCGTGACAAAGCTGTTGTACGAGCAGTAGAGGCCAGCAGGTATTACACATTGCACAGTCATTTTACCTTCAAGTATATCAAGCCTTTTTCAGTCATTCCTTTGATCTACTGTTCACTCAAAAACTTCTTATTTTAGAATTAAGTTATACTTTCAAAATCTTACTGTTCTGAAGAAAAGTACTTCAAGTTATTATCAAATTGTTACTGATTTTTAGCTACAGTTCTGAAGACCTTCCTAAGCTCTTATTGTCAAGACCACAGCACGAACAAAGGCAAGATCAAACCATTCTTTTCCTAAATGAAAGTTTTTTCATGATTACTGAATTGCTTTAATATTCACAGTCCTGAATACATTCTGAATACATAGTTATCTTGTGCAACAGAAAGTTACTCAACAGAAATTATCAACACAGGCCAGAAGCAGCAGAAGTTATTCAGTTGTGAACCCCAATGCTAAAAGGTTCCTAGGTACGAGGTCCAAAGTATACAGCAAAAAATATACCAATTTTGGTAAGACTACTTGATTATCTGTTATTATCTATAAAGAGCTCTTCATACAGTAAACCAAAAGATTTAAGCTACCTATAGAAGTAAAGCAGTATTTAAGATACAGCCATTGGTCTAACAAAAGCAGAAGGAGTCAGAAGAGTTAACAAAAATATTCATGAGAATGACAAGTGTCAACAGAGAACAAACAGTAGTTACGTGGGGAGTTAGCAGGTCAGCAATGCTAGGGGCAAATCTATAACCAACATCACTATGAAAATCCTGCATCAGCTGAAGACCTGTTCAAAGATGTGGAGCGTTAGTGGATAGCTCCTACCTACCTAGCTCAATCTTAAAAGACCATAGCGCTTTCTGGCTGCCCTGGGCTACATGTGGTCAGAGCCGCCCATGACTGCAGCAGCAGGCCTTTTTTCCCCAACATAACTTTTTAGATGCGTCCTTTCCAAAACTTGACCATGTCCCCTTGTTTTAAGTGATTGAAACTGTTCCACTCACAAGAATGCTTTTCAATATGCCACAATGACCATTTGAAATAATTAATGGAGAAAAATGGTATAATACCATTTATAGCATAGCATAACTGAATCTAGATATTCAGAAATGCTGTGCAGCCTGCTTTTTCATTCAGACAATATACTTCATATTTTTCAGTATTTGATTAATAGAGTGTATATACTGCCAATAAGTATTGTACTGAAAAGCAAATCAGCAGTATACTTTTAGGTCCTCAGCATGACTAAGTTATCAAAAAATATAAGTAACCTCTCATATTAATTAAATGTGTAAGACCATCTGAAATTTGACAGAAGTAAATGGAAAGACTCACATTAGCATTAATGGGTCTTGGATCAGGCCTTTAAAATCAAATGCTTCCTGTAAAAGGTAATTATACTATTAGCTTGTAAGGAAAAAAGAAAAATCTCAGAGGGAATGTGAGTATATTTAATGTTTGGATTTTATGATGGCTAGTTATGAACCACTTCTGGAGGTTATTGTTAAGTAACAGAAAAGAGTAGAAAAATTTATAGGACTACTTGACTTCAAATAAGTCAAACTCAAATAAGAATTAGCCCTTTTTTCTGAAGGTTATGTATAGATACTTTTCTCAAAAAAAAAAAAAAAAATGAACAAACCAAAAAACCCTTTCGTTTAAAAGCAAACAAAAAGCAATAACAAATCTTCAAAACCTTGCTCTTATTTTTGTTTCCACGTTTATGTGTGTCCAATATCCCAAAATTAATTTTGAAATCATCATGTTATAAAAGACATACTAGCTGAAGATGTTAGTGATACCACTCAGAAACAAAGTCTAGGTGGAATACTATATGAAGTTTATTTATGTCATTGCTGGGGAAAAACACAATTAAGAGTGATGTTAAGTAGTAAAATAGGTGTTAAAGGTTAATATTATGAACTGTGGAAGCCTATGTAAACTAATTAAACTGCAGAGGATATAAGTTGACATATGTAAGTATTCCCAATGTGACAGTGAAGTAAGCTAAGCACCGAGTTGCATTATCCCTTGAAAAATAACTTCTTGGTTATATTTATTCTGGTACAAGGACCGATGGTTGGGCAAGAAGGGACCACCTGAGAAAAAAGTCTTTCTACAGCAAGTAACTACACCTGCTGTACTGATATTGCCCCTTTTTATCACCCCAAGTCTAGAAAGACTTTCCCATTTTAGAATTCTAACTTCTGTGAATAGTGTGTTTAACTCCAGCAACAGTTCATATATGTAGTCACACATATTCAGCTCTCCCTCTTATTACTAATGTCTTAATCTTCCACATAATACACTACTTTTCCCCCAGATCTCCTCAGTTGAGACAAACATCTATGTCCCACTGAGAGCTACTGGAGAAGGCATTCAAAACTTGTTTGTATTTGAACAGCTTGAAGTTTTTGCAGTACCAGCTATAGTCACTTTCTAAAATCTTTAATTTAATAAGAAAGTGTGCAAGCTAATACATCAGTAATGACAATATTGTTGTCAGATTAAGACAAAGGCACATATCCCTACACTTGACTGTTTTTTATTCTCCTAGGCAGAATGCTCAATTCTGTTAGGAGCAATTTCTTGGTCCACTTGAATCAGAAGTTAGCACTGCAGAACTGCAAGTATTGTTTAAGAGCCTTACCTATTTTATCCCTAATGATATTACCACCATATGTCATAAATTACTAATTGGTAATAACACCAGTATCAGTTGCATCCAGATTTCAGACTAGTGATCTTAAAATAGATTCCTCTTATAATTCTTGCTAAGCAGAGGGTTACATGTTGAATTTAGGTAACACTTCAGTTGTCTAGATAATTCATAATTTCTTTCTAGAGAAGAATTTATCTATTGTCTATCTCTCATTTGAAGCAGTAATTCATTGCAACTTCTTTCCATTCCTAATTGAGATAGTCATAAAATTATCATATTCTTATCCTCCCCAGAGACAGGCAAGGATACTCAATTATACTCAAATATTAAATTTTGGGACAGGGGTGTTTTGGGAAATTTTGGTTGATTAGTTGGGAGGTTTTTTTGTTAGTTTTGTTAAAGCTAGGTATGGACAGTAATTTAGTTTCTCCTGAAAATTCCCAAGCTATCTGCTTGCAAAGCTAGAAATTATTTTTGGTTCCCTATATGCCAAAAGATGTTATAAAACTAAAGCAGGCAATATTAGGTGAAGTGACTCTGAAGATCAAACATATTTTTCAAATAAAAATCTTTCTTTTCTAGAAAATCAGCAAAACAAACATTTCACAATACATCCAAAACCTTTTGAACAAAATTTAATCCAGCAAAATCCACAGAAAGCCTTGAACCCAATCCTCCTAAACTGAAATTCTCTAAGCAGCGTCTATTCAGAAGTTAACTGATCATGTGATTAGGGAGAGTCATCTAAGCTCTGTGGCTTTAGGATATCTATTCCTCAAATCTTAAAAATATATCCACATTGCACTGATATTAAATAGCTGTTTAGGGGTCCTAGGCACAGGCAAAGATACCTGGACACCTAACTTCCAAGAATGCATAGGATTACTTTATAGTCTGAAAGTACCAGACAATAAGCACAACTGAAGTAGAGGCTTCTAAAGTAAGTTTGATCATGCCCAGATCACAGCCAAGACATGGTGCCCAGTATAGTCAGTATTAAAATATCTTTGGTGATGTAGAACTTGGTCTTTGTGTTACCTATTTATTATTTGTTCTATTTTTATATGTGCACAACTTTTTAAAACAATTTGGTTATGCTGATATCTTTTTGCATTTACTAAGATATTACTTGTCAGCACTAATACATGGGATTTTTTTTCTTTACAATCTTTAGTTGGTATTGCTAGCTTGAAAATTTCGGATTTCCATTTTACATGTATTTGCACTGCACATCCTTTCCACTTTGTGTGCCTCTGTCTGATTTATCAGAAATTCAATAGCAATTTGGTGATTAAAAACACCCCTATATTCCTTTCTGTTTTCTTGACCACTTACTAAATTTCAGATGACTGTCTCTTACAAGTTAGATTTTTAAAACTGGATGAGAGTTACCTGGATAGGGGCACAGCTCACTATGGGACACTGAACACAGGAAAGGATCCCTGTGTACACTTAGGAAGGTGGGGACTGCCTACTCCCAAGGGTCAGGGTTAGAACTGCTGCACCCCAAGACCAGGCAAGGTCCATCCATGCTGAGCTCTTGGCTGTGTATCCTTGGTAGCTAATGTGAAGTTACTTCAGTTCTCCTGTCATTCGCCAGCAACAGTGACAGGCACGTAAACATGTCCTGAGTGCAAGAGGAGAGAGAACAGATGGATGCAGACAGGGGAACGCATGGAAACTGTAGGACCATATTGGCGGTAGTCATAACACATCACCAGGCTAACTGTCGGCACAATCCCTGTAGACATCAGAGCAAAAGGGAGTTAAGGCTGGATTTGAAGGGAATAATGAAGTAACCCAACAGGCATATACAAAAATCTCTTCTCAAACATGAGGGATAGTGTAAGAGAAATGAGGGTTTGCTGAAGCACATATAAGGAAGCAGGGAAGATGCTAACATCAGGAGCCATCTGGGAGCAGGCATTTGACACTGAGTGGGAAAAAAGGAAGGAGGAGTGATGTGAAGGGCTTTGAAAGCAGAGACAATTTAACATGCAATGCAGAAAAGGGAAAGCAATACTGTCAGAATTACTGGCTAGCAGAGTGTTATTTGAAGCAGCAGTCTCTATGCATATCAACACAGTAATGAAGTTTGGGTAAGATCATGAAAACAGAAATTTGTTTGTTTTTGGCTTTTTTCCTGCACTGGAATTAATTTCAAAAAAAAAGCATTTGTCATAAAATAGAAGCATTGCAAGACAAGCAAAAATAATGATGTCTAATAAGAAAACCAATTGTCAGAATCTAGCCAGTTACATTTCACTGCATAATACCACCATTAATTCTAGCAATATTACGAATGGAATAGGCTGAAATTGTCATTTCTGACAGAAAAAATATTTTGGAAGACAACCAAACCTATGATGGATGTAGGCAGGCGCAAATCCATCTAAATCAGTGGTGCAGCACCTGTTTCTGTCAGCTGCAACAGTCTCCTGTGATGTTTCATGAAGTTTATGACAAACAAATTACAATACATGGAGAAAGCAAAACTTAGTGTGTAGCACACTGAGATATAAATATGGCAAAAGAGTTACTTATCAAAACATGCATGTTCCATTCCATATAACTTCAGTCAGATAAGATCTCCCAGAAAAAGCTATACTAAGGTAATACAGGCATAAAATACAAAGTTTTTGAGAAAGTTAAAAGATAAAGAACACTCTAAATAACTGATTATTTCACCCTATACTTAAAGTGACACTCATAGCATTTTAACCTTCAATTATTTTAAACTAGACATTTGCAATTCATATTCAGGCAGGAAAAGTTAGAGTAGTCTCTCAAAGACTATAAAGTGGTAATTATGTAGTTTAAAAATATTATATTTGCCCACTTCAGTATCTAAAATAGCTTTAAGATTTTTTTTTATCTACCTTCAGTAACTTGGCTTCTGTATAATTAAAATAATAGCCAAACAAGAAAGATAATTCTTTCTCAATAAGAATTCTTTACAGTGAACAAGCTCTTCTCAAACACAATGAAAAATGTAGAAGCTAAGTAACAGCCACATTTGTTAGAATAAAAGTCCAACCAAACACAGGAGAAAATTAACTAATAATTGCCGTATTTTTCACCACTATCACTTGGGATCTATCTATGGATCTGCGAGTATAATTACTAGTAAAATTGGCTCAGATTCCCAACCAGTTTCATGGAAGACCTCAACTTCTCATTTTCAGATCTTTTCCCAAAATGATACATTCAACATTGACAGGTTGTTTTTCGCTTATCCTAATTTTCCAGAAGTCAAAGCAAACAAAGTTTAATTTCAGGGAGTAAAAAGAGCCACTGAGTAATTACTTAATTGCCTAATGGGAAAAGAATTTGATTTTCCTGTGAATTTTTCCCATCACACCACAGTTTCTGACCCTTATTTGGAAGGCTTTCTCCCTCTTTGCTATAGCATAAGACTGAAAAAAAAAAATATATATACCACATACAAAAAATCTAATGAGTTTTTGGTGACAACTAAATAGGGATGCAAAATGCTTTATAATCTTTTCCTTGGTCAAAGGGAAGGCGTCACAGCTCTATAGAAAAAGAAGGGTTAAGAACTGCCTCCTATTCAAACTGGTAACAGGATTTCCTTTAAATAGCCAGAAGCCCACATCTTACATCAAAACACCTTCTATCCCTATTCCAATATATTGACTTTGGCTTCAACAGTGCTGACAAGAAAAGAAGCACAATTCTAATTGCAAGGTACAGCTCAATACATAGTAAGGTTTCATTCATCCCCCAAACTCAATTCTTGCTATGAAATCTTTTATTATGCATATGGTTTTAGAGAAATATATTAAATTTTAATAAAATCAAGGACGAAGACAGCTCATATTTAAGTCAAATATTTAATACACCCTATTAGTATATGCACTTTTTATTACTTAATGACTGCCAGGTAATTTAATATTCTGGAGCTCTGATCCACCATCATAGGGACTGCAAAGCACCATTCGAGCTGAAGAAACAGCTTATCTATTTACTGCTTTCTCAAGTTTCCAGGCATGGAGGTAGATATATAAATATAGTAATTTCCACAGATCTATCAAATCAGGTAATTAGGCAAAATTCTGAAGCAATCAGAAATACTGTTACAATTAGAAGCAAACAAATGCTATAGTTTAACACCTAGAAAAATTAAAATCTCTGGGTGAAGGCAATGACATTAAGAATTTATAAGCTTTTGATGCACATTTCAGATATACATTGTATTTTATTATAATCAGAATAAATGTACTTTCATACTGCCCTACATTGGGATTTATGTATTTATGCATGCTTTTTGCAAGAGATCAGCCAATATTTTTGTCCACTGTAGAGTATGTGAGAGCATAAGATTAATACCTAGTTTTCATGTTTATACAGGAGACAACTGCAAGAAAGTGGTATAAATTATTGACATTTCCAATCATTATTTGCAGTGGTTTAGCAGAATTGAAAAATCTCTTCTCTGCTACTTATTACAAATAAAAATTATTGCCTAGAAGGCATTCTGAAGAAAGTTAATGAAATAAAGGTTCTGTTGTGAAACCAGCTAGAAATAAAGCACTACCCTGCCTTTTAAAATAAACACAAAATTATGTTGTGGAACAGTGAATTGGAAAAGCGGTTTACAAAGTAATATCAGAGTGTAAAAAGAGCACAGTACATATTAACTATAGCATCACAGCTTCTCACTCTGCCTTATGATTGACACAGGACAAGCTAGCCTTTAGTCATTTCCCAAAAACAGGAGTCCTGAGGGTCTACCTGACTGAATGTAGCAGGCACTCAGTATTTATGCTTTCATATTACCTCATGCATGCAATGAAATGGATACTTACCTCACCGCAAACAAACCTTTCCACCACCATATCCAGCTTTGTTTCCACATTATTTTATTCTTCAAGACTCCCTAGATACTCAGCTTCTCAATTCGAAAGGACCAAGACATATCTGACTTCTGAGGTCTTAGCAGAAGTCTGAGCCTTTCCTCTCTAAGTAGAAATACAGTTAGGACATTTCAGTTCTTTAAGTGCCTCCAGACCCCAGTTTCTCTTGCAATATATTGACAACCCTGTGGAATTGAGGTAAAGTAGATACAGCTAAGGATCAGAGCAGTTCCACTTGTTTCCTTGTAGAAGAGATCATATGAAAGCCTTGCAGCAGATTTCTCCCTTCTCATTCAGCTACTTGCTGCCCCTCAGGAAGGCATAAAGTTTTTCTACTGTAGAGCTCTTCAGTTCTGTCAGCATTACATAAAAATCCCCCAGGACATAACTCTGGTAACAGATACATTTCCAGGAACTGTGGCATGAATCTACCCATTGTCAGCAGCTGCCAAATTGTCAAGACCCAGTTAAGGAAGACAGCTTATAGGCTTTTATGCTCTGGACCTCAGTAACCATCAAGATTTTACTCAACCCAGTATCTTAGTTCCCTATTAATTTGATGAAGTCAAAAGAATTATTGAACTGCCCATGATTTGTACAAACAAGTTCTCTAAATATGAAAGGCTGGAGAACTTAACAGTAAAGCGACGCTTATCTCTCGTATCCTTTTTGGGACATGAGCACTGCATCACCTGAAGCCCATTTTAGAACAATACCCACACAGAGGACATCACTGGAGATACAGTCAAAAGCAAGCACATTTATTGATCATGTAGAGCTAAATCCTTAAGTGTGATTAAACTATTCTGTTCTTTGATAGCACCTATATATGAAGCATATGTATGCATACAAAGCTGTGGTTACCCATGTCACAACAGTGCCCTTTCAAATTCCTTCTTTTCCCAAACTGGTTCCAGTTTATCTCTAGGATTAAAAAAATAATTGAAAAAAAAAAAAGAAAAATTATAAATCCTATTTGTGTTTGTATAGCCCTCGTGCTGTCTTCAGCTTGAAAACACAGAACTCTTCCTCCAGTTAAGGGAACTTCTGAGCCGTATGACCAGTTCTATGGCATCTGGGCACCACAGCCCGTCTGTTCATGCATATGGGTGTAGTACAGCAGCAGCTTTACTGCGTATTAGTCATGCATCATGTAGCACATTTCTTGACAGAAGCAAGAGCAGTTTATGACTTGAAGCAAATCATTTTATCCCAGGGGCTTCTCAGAGCCAGGCAAAAGGCCAGGGCTTAGGTCAACAACTCAGAAGTCTGACAACTATTTCCTATCATTGCTTTCTTTGCAAAGGTCTGTTACTCAATCACATTGAAGAATGCCACCTTATTGTTATGATAGAGAAGGCACTTTGAGACAAATAATCAGGAGCTGCAGTGGCCATGAGCATGGGTTATTCAATGACAGAATTACAGAATGTCTGAGGTTGGAAGTGACTTCATAAGATATCTTGTTCATGCCCCTCTCTGCTCACACAGGGCCAGCTAAAGTCAGTTGCCCAGGAGCACAGCCAGATGGCTTTTGAATACCTCCAAGGCTGGAGACTCCACAACCTTTCTGGACAACCTACCTGGGCAGCCTATCACTTGCTGCTCAAGCCCCTGAGGAAAGAGGGCTACCAGAAGGAGGAGACTTAACCTCAGTATAAGTTGGTGTCTATAAACCTATGCAGTTCGCAGGTTAAGCATCTTGAATGAGGTTAGCAAGCTACAAAAGCTCCTACCAACTCAGGGTAAAGGCAACTTCATGCAGTAATACAAATACCTTTTCTGCACTGAAATTATACCATGCAACAAAGCAGGGTGCAGTACTCCCAAGCTAGCACCGAACAAGCTACCCCCAAGAACTGCATCACCCTGCTGTATTCCCAAGGCATATATCTGCTACACACAGATATGCAACACTGTTGTCCAGACAATACACTTCCAAGCTACCTGCAGAGAGGATGATTTGGATATCACTGAAATAAACACCTTAAAACATCACTATTCAATATAAAGATAGCTCTGATTTCTCTCGAAATTTTAAAGGTAAAACAAAGTTGGCAGTTTAAAAAGAAGTTAAGCTTAGAGGCTGAAAGATAGAGCCCAATCTTACAATGATAGATTCCACAGTGTATTAGAAGACTGTATAATATAATAAAGAAAGAAAACCAACCACACAGTAACAGGTTCCAGCACACAGATATGTAATTCAGATTTTACAATGCGAAACTCCATACCTACTCAACTGCCTCTTCACTGGCGGAAATATATTATATACCACAATAGTTATGCAGAGATATTAAAAATGCTTTAAAAATACTTCATTCTTCTAAGTCAAACATTTCGTGGAGAAATAAAAATCCTGCTAGCTTCACTCTAAAGGTCATGCCCCTTATAAAGTCTAATAAAAAATTTCCAGATGGCAGCAGCCAATTTCCAATAAGATTTAATTTGGTTAATTGACTGTCTTATTTACTAATTTATAGGAGTATGCAGTTCATTCAAATTAACCTCTATTGCTGTCATGATTTAAGCAAGGTTAAACAACCTGAGATTAGAAAAAAAAAAAAAAAAAAGTTTGTGTGGGAAATGATAGAAAAGATATTTTCCTATTTGACATACTGATATAGTCATTGGCATTTCAGAGGCTCTCATTTTTGTTTGGAACAAGAAAAAGTAGGAAATACCAACTAAATTAAGTTAGCATAAGAACTATCTAAGCATGGAAAATTCTTGCTACAATTTCATTAATCATTTTTAAAAAATCTGTGGGTGAGACAGAAAAACAAATAAGCCAGCTAATGGGAATAATGGACTGACCTCAAGTTAGAGGGCTTGTACAGATAAAAATTCTCCTATAGGCATGGTCTTCAGCACTTACACTGTAGTACCAAATCCTCCCACCTTGGTTCTGCAATAAGTTATTTCACAGTATCAGCTGTTTAATACACAAAATCTAATTTTTCTACCATTTTTCCACACTCACAGGAATGATAAATGTTTTTTTCAGTCCAAGCCCCAGTGACAGTTACCTACTTCTCGAAAGGAAGAAAAGGAAACAAAGGCAATGCTAGATTGCAATAGGGTTTTTGTGGATTAGTCAGTTCTGATTGCTTATAAAATTCATCTGGTGGAGTGTTTTGTTTAACCCTGAATGACCTTAGTAAGGAAGGAAAGTTTTCACTGGAGAAAAAAGTTAGTCCCTGAAGATATATCAAACTTCTGGGCTCCTACAGACTGTTTTGATTGAAGGTTTTGTCTGAAAACTGAAACTTTCTTCTGAGGAAAAAAATCTGCAAAGACCTTAGTGAAGTGCCTTTTCTTCCTTGCTTGGAAAAGCAAGAGAGCAGTAGCATGAGAAGCCTGCAGAGATGGGGCTGAATGTCTGTCAGCTCCTGCGCCCCAGGCATCTCTGTCCCACTCAGGCCACTCTGGGCTGTGGGACAGATCAAAGCTTGGGAGAGCGTGGGAGAGAAGAGGCTGGATTATTCTCTGAATGCTTGAATGGCACAAAATTGAAGGAATAAGCTTACGTCTGCGCTTACAGAATGTTGATCAGTGTTCAGTGACTATGCCCTTGCTTGCAAGGTATTTAGATTTCAGAAAGGGTTTTCATTTTATTTTTGTTTTGTTTTGCCACTGGATTTTAAGTTTCTTCTCTGCTGATTCCAATTCTCAAGAGAAGGAGCCTGGGTTTTTTAGAAGCGAAAACTAAATAGTATGAAATAACATGAATGAAGTATCTGAAGCTTGAAGAAAAAAAATCTACAAATTGCAAACCCCTTGCTTTAAAGTCCCTGACAATGACAACTCTCAGGAATATCTATGTTGTGAAAGACCATTTACAGCATAAAACATTATTAATAATAAAAAAAAAATCTAATACACCTATAAACAGTACAGCTGGCTTCCTATTTAATAGAGCTTGATATATCTCCACACTAGGGAGCTGTTTCAGACAGAAATGTTTTTGTGAAATGTTGGCAAGCAACATCCATGCAACTATGAAAATGCACTGTAAGATAACTTCCTGGAAGGTCAAGCACTGATGTGACCATGCTCTGCTCACTACAGTTGTTCTCCAGTTCTCCTGACATTCATCATAATTTCCATGCTTAAAAGAAAATCTTCCCCCAAAATCAAATCTAAAATCTTCTGAATATATATAGAAAGAAGACTGTGCATCACCAATAAAGCAGGAGAAGCTATCTTCACATTAGCATATTTGCTGTCAACTCATAGTGCTATAAGTGAGGTATGACAAGATTGCTAAATAGCTCATTTGCACCTGACACTGCAGAGGTACCTGCTACTTACTAGCAGCAAAGAGCAATCTGGGATGTTGAATGTCCTTTGCTCTCATTGCCTGGTAGGTCTTGTAGATGCAGTGATGATTTCAGGAAGTAATGGTTTTCTTATTTTGTGCAGTGGGAAATCTTACATAGGGGTCTGAGCTAAAATAGCTCACATAGAAGTGTTTCTAATGGGCAAGTAACAAAGAAATTTTCTGTACAGAATTTTGGTAGACTATTTTTCCTGCAACTTTTTATATAACCTTTTTGTTTTCAACTAATGTCACATTAAAGAGAAATAAGAATTGATCTCTTCCAAACTACTACTCAGGGAAAAGCCTCTGCAGTGTGTTAATGCCCAAGTGGGAGATGAACAAGTGGCTGCTGTGGAAGGCTCCTTCCCAGGCTTCCTGTTTGAAGCAAACACTCCCAGCTTTTGAACGAGGATTGACAGCATAGTGAAAACACCAAGAAAAGAGATTAAGAAAAAGTAACACTTTTAGAGTAAATGTCATGCAGCTCTGTCTAAAACACATGCTTCTTACCATCTGCTGTATACAACCTGTATGCCTCAGCTGTGCTCTGAGCACATTACTGTTCCTTGGGGCATCACTGGGAGCTTTCTCAGTCAGAAAATGTTGGATGTGAAATTGGTTTGGTGGTATATTGAGCTAATTCAAAGTGTAGCACATTTATGTGACTAATTCGAAAAGAATCTCTGCTTTGGAGACAAAAAAAGTCATTTTGCACCATGCTAGACAGATTTTTGCATACATAAGTAGTTTTAGACAGGTTCAGATTTCAACCTGTGCAGAACTGGCACTCTAAGCCAGACATGGCACTGATTTTTTGGGTCATTCTTCTGTTCTCATTTTACTTCCATTTATTGCCAATAATAAGAGTAGAAGAAGCATATTGCTTCAGGAGACAATATAGCTGAAGCTTTTTTCAGTAACTTTGTGAAGTAAGGAGAACAGTTTCTCTTAATTGATCTGTAACCAAAGAAGTTGTACTCTGAAATTACCTCATTAGTTCAATAGTTAAAATATATGACCTCGAAATACATATTGCCAGGCAAAGCAATGCAGGATTAAGAAGTGCTTTTGTAAAGATTCTCTATCCATTTCCTCCTAGTAGATATTTATCAAACATAAACTTTTAGGCTGGAAATCTTCCTCTTGTCTTAAACTGTCTTATTAAATGTTCAGATTGCAATATTTTTTTCAACTGTCTCATTTCCTTGAATTCCAGTGGTAATTTGCTTGCTAAGACATACAAGCTAAGGTTGTCAGTGTGTATCTGGAAAATACAGTGACTCCAATCTTGAGTAACTACCAAGAGAGTTGTTAAAAAGATCTGACATATATATATGTGTATATAGTGCTTACTATTATTAAGAGGTTGTTAATGTGCATCCACTTGGACACCTGAAAATGAAACATTCAGAACAGTTTTAACAGTTGCATGCTACATTTTCTTCACTGCTTTCTAAGCAGGTAAGTTCTACAGTCTTTGTGAATTTATGTAGGTTGTTTTGTTGGGGTTTTTTTTGGGTTTTGTTTGTTTGTTTTATGTTGGTTTTGTTTTGGTTTTGGTTTTTGGTTTTGGTTTGTTTGGGCTTTTTTTCTTTTTATCATTTTATAGTTGGAGGTTTTTTCTACTATTTGTAGTGGTAGTTTCCCATTTGTTAATTTTGACTCCACCTGCTTCTGTCAGTCATGCTATTTATATATTTGGGATCTGTATGAGCTGAAATCATGCTATTACTTAAATATTTACTATTTAATATGGAAAAGCACATATATAAAAATTAAAAGCCATGCCAAAAAGCAACTAGCTTTCTGATAGCCTTAATGTAAATACCCCAGAGTCTTCTGTTCTTGTCAATGGTAATTTCCTTATTAACTTGTTCAGTTTTCATATATTCACTTCCCATGTGCTCATTCTCTTCCTGTGGTTGGCATCTTCTTCAGCTAATTTGTTCTCTCACCCTACCTCACCTCTCCACAGATCTCCTCAGGTCCTAACTTCTTTACATATCTTCACACTTCAGCTAGTTATAATGCTTCCCTTTTCTTCTTAGCCAAGAAAGGGAAGCATAGGTTCTTTTGAAGTATCCATCATTCCTTGTCTGCTTATATCCTCTGCTTCTTTTCCTAGACTCTTACAAACTCTGTGAGTGGAACACTAGATACAAAGTATTTACACATACCATCTATTATTGTCCTGGAAAAGTTTGCTAATAAAAATGACTCCATGCATTTTCTTTAGGGTTTTTCTTTCAGTCTCTTTGATTTTATTTTTAATATTATTTTTACCTGTGGCAAACCATAAACTTGCATGAAAGTGTTCTATAGAAGAGTACCTGCAAGTGAATTATTTGCCTAGCATCTTTCTATGTTGCTGTGTAAATCAGTAATAAATTTGAACTTCATATGTATCAGAAATTGACCTCATGAGCCGACTTGAATTAAATACATTTTTTGTCTGTTAGCTCTAATTTTAACATTAGCTATTTATGATCATTTTCATAAAAATATAATACACAGATAAATGCATTTTAAAAGTTTATTGAACCTCTTAAGGTAATTCTTGAGTTTGGTTGATCTGGTCAAGTAGAATAAAGGCCTGATTTACGTCTTCAGTCCAAGCACTGCTTGCTTTTTAAAGGACAATTAAATCTGTAACTTTTTTATTTCCTGTCTTAACTCAGACTCCTTACTAATATTTGTGGTACAGATCTTTGGCATTATCTTGACCATAAACTTTTATCTCAAATCTATAGCATACTATTCAACATCTTCATGACAGTCTCTCCTACTACAGCTATTTGCCTCCCTTCTACAAAATAGTGATGTTAGTATTGTCCTTGCCTCCATATGAATCTTTTATGAATCCTGATAACAGAAGTTCATGGCAAGCCATCTTGCATTCACCTAATTCTCAGTAGTTTAGCCTGTTTCTGCATAATCTGCTACAGTTGGTCTTCTGCAACTTAATAAAGGACTCATCAAATCTGATAGTAATTTTACACTGAATTTCATTATTTTTTGACTCAGCATCAGTCTTTCTTGTCAGTATAAAATACCTATGCATAGAGAAGTAGGGAAAACAAATATTGGGAATCAAATTAAATCTTGGATCTTCTTTTTGAAGCTTCAGAATGAGAATATTCTAAATGCTTTGAGTATATACCCTGACTGAAATGCATATGCTACTTGTAAGTAGAAATGCAACTTTCAAATGTCAATGCACATCCAGGATGTTTATTGCTACATAAACAGAATCAGAACATATGGCCAACCAATAACAGTACTTCAGCAAGCACATTTTACTCATGAGACTATGCCTTGAAAAGAATGTATTATCATATGCCCCTTCTAGATACTGATTCTTGTCCCCGTGCAGCTGTCTAGGCACAAAAAGAATGGGGTGTTTCTTAGAGGAACAGCAATATTGTTGATCTGAGTATGAAACTACTAAGCCTTTGTCCTGAGTTCAGCAGTAGCAGTCATTTTTTTCTCTTTCTTAGTAGCTGCTGCAGTGCTGTGTTTTTGACTTTCGGCCTGGTAAC
>JANHGB010021062.1:0-21114 GCA_026283785.1 Coracopsis vasa | reverse complement strand
CTGCTGCTTGTCCTCTTCTGCTACCAGTCCTCTCCCCATCGGGCCAAACACCATTACTGTGGATCACTTGCTTAACCGTTAAAACTCTGCTGGAATGCAACTTCTCCCGGATCCGCTCCCGGGCATTCTGCTGCACAATGTGCAGAAAGGTATGTTTGGACTCTGCTCCCAGAAAAAAAGTGCCAGTTCTAAAAGCTGTTGCTTTTACAATTCTGCTACAAGACCTCTCCTCAGCGGTGCAAGCAACTAGTAAGGTTGATATTTTTGCTTCTGTTGTGGTGACAGTGCATACTGAAGAGTCCATGAGAATAAAGTGTGAAGTAAATAGAGTTCTTTATGTTGATTTTTAATGAAGCTATTAAGAAAAGATCCACATAATTGTTTTGACATTTCACTAAAACTAGAATGACTCCAAAATGAAAGCAAAGCTGTTTGGATTTGGGGAAGATTTATTTCCTAAGTTTGAACCATTTACTTAACCCTGATTTAAAACAAACAAGAAAAAAATATATGTTTGGTTTTGTACTTTTTTCTTCTTCATTTCATAAATATCAGGGATCGAATTCAGACTTGAGAAGTACCCTTGCGGGAAACAAAGAAAGTGACAGCAGAGTGGGAGGAATAAGAGTTGTTATCCAAAATGTTCTTGACACCATCACACCCCTTCAAGTGTTTGTTAAATAATGTATTAATAGTACATACAGCCTGGGAAAACGTCATTCTGAACAGATGCTGTGGAGAAGGCAAATGTTGTGATCACTGTGCTAACACAACAGGCTGGGCCCTAACCATGGGCCTGGCAGCAAAATCTGTTCAGTCCCAATTAATATTACTTTGTCTGCAGCCGCAGTATCTTTATGGTTCCAAGTGCAGCATTATGAGGAGCACAACTTTAGCAAGGGCAGCTGTTTCTATATGCAACACTCATTGATGCAGTCTCTTTTGCTCTGGTAGGTTGTTGTGTTATATTGCAAAATGGCCAAACCCTAAATACCCAAACTCCTTAATGCCCTTAATATCTGGTTTCAGACAAATATCAGTAATGATCTGCATTTAGCTCATGTGTCCATAAAAACTGCTGGTCTAGATGTTTCATGTGAAGTACTGGAGCTGACTCTAAAAATTCATCAGTCTGAGGTATGGAATTTCCCTACTCACTAGAAAAGGGCATGATGCTTCAATGAACATTAGTCTTGTTAGAAGTTTAAACAAGAGCAAAGATTGATATTAACCCTTTGTTAACACAGGTAAAACTCTTTGTGCCAGACTCATACACATCGACATCTTCAAGCAAGTGTGATGAAAAGAATGGCCAGTCCTCTTTCTGCTTGGATCAAAGACATGGCACATGAGAACTGTGAATGATCCCAACAGATGGATCAGAACTATAAAAACAGTGTGCCCTAAATGTTTGGATTGGTTTTATGCAGGAGATCTTAGAGTTCAGTTGTTGGTGAGAGCTGAAATTTTCAGCAGCAAAGAGGAGGAAAGCTTACTAAGAGAGTGTATTAGCCAATGTATACAGGGTGAGAGAAAAGGTTAGAGGTTATCTCTAAGCAGGTGATATATTTTTTCTTCCTTTCACTTCTATAAAGCTTTGTAGATGTGTCTGGTTTTGGTTTAGTAAATGTATTCTTCTTTCACATTCTCTGGCTTGAATTAAGTATGATTTTCAGGATGAATGCAATTGACTACAATCAGGGCACTGCATATCTCCAGTTGTGGTGTTTGGGGACTAGGAGGTATGCAGGAGGTATCCCGCCTCTGTCACTGATGCGTATCATAGAATCATATACATTTAAATTGCACAGGCTATTTTGGGAAATGGAAATTCGTTGACCTTAGGGAGTTTCTTCCAGTGAACACTGACAACCAGAAGACTATTTTGACATTCACTTGGCAAGATAGTGGGAAGCACACCTCAAACAGTGGTTTCAAAGGAGGCTGTGTTGCCAATTAATTTATAGTTTTAGATTTCTGCAGTGAAAAGAGGCCAGGAAAGCCTATGTAGGTAAAAATTGTCCTGTTTTACTTATAAAAATATATAGCCAATATAAACAGGAGGTTTGTTGAGTGAATTTCAATGTAAGATCTCATAGACCGCTTCGGGCAATCTTCATTACAGCTTTCCAGTCTAACCATGGTGAGTCAGCCCTGGCAAAGGGACAAACTCCCACATAGGTGCTCACTCACACTCATCTGCAGGACAGGGGAGAAAATAGGGTGGTTTCACTGTGTCCAGAGGAGGCCACAAAGATGCTCCAAGGGCTGGAGCACCTTTCCTATGAAGAAAGGCTGAGAGAGCTGAAGCTGTTCAGCCTAGAGAAGAGAAGGCTCCGGGAAGACCTTATAGCAGTCTTTCAATACTTAAAGAGGCCACACAAGAAACCTGAAGAGGGGCTTTTTACAAGGGCATGTAATGACAGGGCAAGGGAAAATGGCTTTAAACTGACAGAGGGGAGAATTAGATTAGATATTAGGAAAAAAGTCTTCATTATGAGGGTTCAGGGTTGGGGGGTCTTTGCTCCTGAGGGGTCTCTGCAGGGCTGAGGGGATCTCTGCTCCAGGCCTGCAGCACCTTCTGCCCTACTCCTCCTCTGCCTTCCCTCGGGGTCCTGCTGTTGCTGCTTCCTCCTTGGCTTCTTCCTACTTTGCCTGTGCTGCCTTTGGCTGTGTATAGTGGTGTCTCTCAGTATTTGTATCAGATCCCTTTCCACAAACTGATCATTGTTGCATTGTTATTCTTGCTTTAATCATGAGGCACTGGGAGATTCAAGGTCATCATCTTCAAAAACCATACCTACCTATGTCAGCTAAACATAGAGTTTCTTTTTACAGGCATCAGCATATTAGTAAAACCCCTTGTATAGACCTTGAAAAACAGTTTACATTAGTATTTTGGTCTTTTTTGTTACTGTTACATATGGTGTGATTGCTTGTGACAGCTCCTACACTAGAATGCACTGATACAGACCTTCTTGCTAATGTCGCCAGTGAAACACTTTCTTCACCTAGGGAATGATCACTCCCCACCTCAGTTCTACCCCAGCTCCCTGCCATCTTCCTTCCAGTCTTTCTCCATCTAGATAGCTCCCAGCATGGTACCTCCTTATGGACTAATGTTTCAACATTAGCTCTGATTTTCACCCTCATCTTGAAAGCAGACCTCAAGACAGACCACTTTTCCTCTTAGGTATAAAACAGCAAAGCCTTGTGGTGGTTGGATGTTTAACAAGTTCTAGGGATAATACAGTAAAGGAAGGGCTTAGCACTTGCATGTAGTTACACGTTTTTTAACACGTCAAATGCCTGTGTCAATAAGTTCATTTTAATTTCTTCCCATTGCTTCCCTCGTGTAACAGACAAACACCTTAAGGCAGAAAATTATTTCAGATCCGCTTGACAATAATAGAGGTTTTACATCCATAGAAAGAATAAAATGTCAGTAGATAGATTGGAAAGAAAAATATTATTTAGTAGCTTAAATCAAAGCTTAGTAACAACATTGCTGTGGAAAGACTGCAAGAGAAAAAGCAAGTAGATATGAAGACCATCAAAGCAGAGGTTCAAGATATCGAATTTAGGTGATTTCTTTGGAAAGAGCATGAAGTTACATAATCCTCCACACATAAACAAACACCTCCATAGTCTTATATAAGCTTGTTTTAGATCTAAAAACATAGAAAAAGAAGATAATCTTAAAATGGCACTTTTATCTTTTGTTAGAATTTTTACTTCTCTTTCCTTACATCTGTGCTCCTTCCCTGTATGTAAGATTTTCCATTTTATTGCTTGTTGATGGGCAACTTTTCTGTCTGAGATCTTTCACACAGAGAACACAAAAGAAAGATTTTTTTTGATCCTGACTTCAGAGAGGAAGTCATCAATGTATTGAGGAAAAGAGTTAAACATCACATGAACAGAAGGGAGAAAGCTGGCTGGTGTTTATGTGCTGCAGAGTGATCATTGTTTCTCAGCTCTATTCCTTGAGCAAGGCAGAAACAAGGAGCAATTCAGTCATGCATTGGAAGTAGCTCTGCTTTCTCCTAACCTTTCTGACAGTGTAATAATAATGCACTGTGGAGAAGCACATGCTGCTAAGGGATATATAGACCTAACAGTAAGGTTTAGGTCATTTTCCCACAGCAAAGTACAATGTAGTGTATTCTACAATCACACAGAGCTGTCAGCTACCCTGTCTCTTCTGATTGATTCTCTATGAGTCCCAGAGTAGCTTGACATGGCTCCAGTCAAAGAAGTCGGGTGACAAACATACAAATAGCCTCACTAGGGACTTGGCATGCCAACCATTACATGATAGATATTCTTCATAATCTCAGATTAAAAGATGCAAACATAAAACTTTTTTTAAAAGAGCCTATATACCTCAAATAATGCAAGAAGTCATTAGATTTTAAAGCACAGTTATCATAAAAACATTATTTTTTTCCCCCGGAATGTTTAGCCATTTTAATGGTAGCTGCCACTAATTGAAATATTTTGCATTCCATCTGCTCTGTTTGGTATTCAAGCTGAGAGAAGGTGGAAACAAGACTGCCAAGTCAGCGCAGTGTTCAACCTTTACTCTCAAAACACTGTTGTAATACACTGAATACTTCTCTACATCCTTCACTGTAACCACAATTTGTCTTCCACCTGTGGAAACTCTGTATCCCAATGCGTTGCTCCTCATATGCAAAGTTAGAAATGTGTCTGTGCATTACCAACCATTAATACCAACTTTTATTTTTATTATCTCATTTTTAACTTTCTGGGCAGCTAGGGAAGTTCCTGCAAAGGCTGTCCTTTCATACCTCAGAACTATCCAAAAACCTTTCTGTATAGTGGAGGCATTTTGATGTTTCTGATCAGCCTTTCTGATTCTGAGATTTGCCTTTGTACTATAATAAATTAAATCTTTTAAGTGCCTTCTCACATCTATCATCAACCCCTCATTGGTTTGCTCACATCCTGTAACTGAAGCTTAATGGGATGCATATTTTACCATCTCCACATCTGTCTTCTAATGGCATTTGCAATAGAGAGGACTTGAGGAAATTAAATATCCATTCACAGCTTCCAATAACTAGCTCATGCCAATATCTGTCTCTAGTCCCAAGCACCCTAGTTTTGTCTTACGTGATTCTTCTTCAGTGTGAGACTTACACAGTGTTCTTATTTTAGTTCAATTTGTGCAAATGTACAGCTTCCTTGTCCTTCAGTAGATACACTTCTGTTTATCCAGTTTGTGAAGCCAATAATGATGCTAAATGGACTCATTTTCTTCTGTTAATTTACTTTGGACCATTATCATGAGTAGATATTGCACTGAGTGAAGAGTAACCTAGAAGATCCCCGGAAAACCAGTAGAACTTTCCTGATAGCTAGTTAAGATCTCTGTTGTAAAAGTTCATAATACAATTTTTGAGCTCAGTATTTTTCCTTTTTGCGTCATTTTTCCATTTCTGACTGAATAGCCTGTCCCAGATTTAGTGCTGGTTAAGCTGATTCAACTTTTGGTTGAAATTGGCTGTATGTTAACATAATCAGCAGAAATTTTAGCATTCAACCTTTCTTTGACATTTTACTCTGAATTTGCATTACCAAAGTAATTTTATGATTGGTCATGATATAAGGCAATGTTTGCCTTATTGCTCTTTTCAATGATACAGAGTTGAGGTACTCTCTGTACTGGGCTCGCAACTGATGTTTCTAACACTGAGCTCTTTCTGATGTCTCTGCATCTCATCCTGCCCTAAGCTTCACAAAGCAGGATGGCTGTTTCTGTTATTGTTGTATGCACAAAAAATAATTCTTATTCAGGTAAAATTATTTCCTAAAAATTACTGCCTACTTTCTTCATATGAAATGTTTTTTAGTCAGGCTTTAGCATTAGAAAGGTTGCAAAATGTTGTTTCTGACTGGCATATGTAAGCTATTTCCTGCACTATTCCCAAAATCTTTTATTGAATTCTGGCACTCCTGTGGGTTTCTGCTGCTGCTATCAATTAGCCTCATTTCAGGTTTCCACTCTTAGGGCAGGTAAATGCCTTCCTCATTTTCACAAATCATTTGAAATATGAGCTTTATTTCTGCTTTTGCATATACACATGGGTTTCAGGAAAGGTGGTTTTACTAAAACCTTTTATTTGTTCTACTAAACACTCTGGAATCTGATTATATATTGATATCTTCTTCAGTTCTCTCAGATTTAATATTTGACATTGATGTGACGCCTTGTGGATTTGCAAATGCTTTTGGAAATTTCTAAGAAGCTGCCTGAATTTGAGGGTGAGAAAAATTTGTTATTGTTTTGAAGTCCTGGATTCTAATTTTTCATCATGTTAGCACCATATTTGGGATTCAACTAAGGTGAAAAGAAACCAAAGGGCAAATTTAGTCTTTCTATTCCTCCTTCCCTACAATATCTTTGACACACACTTTATAAAGTGTTGTTCCCTAAGGATATAGTTGCAGTGAACGACCAGAAATACTGTGCTATACAGGCATTAACTCATATTTCAGACTACTAAGAGCACTGAGCAACAATCTTTGGAATTTGACTGGGACCATCACTTCCATGTGTATGAAGTCTACATTTAGACCACAAGAGCCTGATAGCCACAACTGACTTTTGAGGTCCTGGTCTGCACCCCAGAGCTATTCCATCCACATCCTGGGACATACAACAAACTCAGCATGCTCTCCATATCTCAGAGAAAGGAGAATATGTCTGGCATGCCAGGTGGGAACCTGAGTAGTCCTTGATTTGGGCTGTTTGGTCATCGAGATCCTGGTGAAACCCAGTAGTATGTGGCATGTTTTTTCCTTCTACTGCTGAAGAGGGACACAGTGCCATGAAGGCAGGCATGGTTACTTGCAACAGGGCTGATCACTGGAAATCTGTCTGCTGCATTGGATTTCCCCACGGTTTCCATTTCAGTGGGGTAGTATTTTGTCCTATACCAAACCACTGTCCCCTAATGGTGGTGGTCTAACTGTCTCTGGCAATGCATCTGTGACAAGGGTGCTTCTCCTGTTACTGCTTTGTGTCCTCTCCTGGAGTAATGGACTCTCTCACACATTATACAGACTTCATTGTATGGAGTACAAGCAGTTCTTATTTTCAGACTTTTCACTAAAACAGAGAATGTGAGAACATTCCTTTTTTCTTAACAGGAGCTGAAATTATGATACTGTCATAAGCCAAAGTATTTATACATCAAGTTTATTGTCCTGTGCCAAAACTTGAGGTTTAATCCAGCTCTGGCTCATGGAAACATTCCAGAGCAGAATTAAGTTCCTTTGCTGGTAGACTCTATTTATTTGTTTGTTTGTTTGTGTGTTTGTTTATTTAGTCTTTTGAATGAAAGATGATGAAACAGAACTATAATGATGACATGATAAACCACATGTCGTGGTTTAAGCCCAGCCGGTAATTCAGTACCACACAGTTTTTCTCGTACTCCCCTCCTCCCTCCTCACCACTCCTGGAGGAATGAGGAGGAGAATCAAAAGAATGTAACTCCCACGGGCTGAGATAAGAACAGTCCAGTAACTAAGGTATAACACAAAAACACTACTGCTACCACCAATAATAATAATGATAAGGGAAATAACAAGGGAAGATAATACAACCACTCACCACCCACTGACCAATACCCAGCCAGACCCGAGCAGTGATCTAGCCCGTCTAGATAACTGCCGCTAGTCCATATAATGGGCATGTCATGCTGTGGTATGGAATACCTCTTTGGCTAGTTTGGGTCAGGTGTCTTGTCTCTGCTTCCTACCAGCTTCCCCTCCTCCCTGGCAGAGCATGAGACTCAGAACGGCCTTGGTCAGAGTAAACATTACTGAGCAGCAACTAAAAACATTGGTGTTATCAGCGCTGCTCCCAGGCCAAAAGTCAAAGCCACAGCACTGCACCAGCTACTAAGAAAGAGAAAAATGACTGCAACTGCTGAAACCAGGACACTTTCTCATCAGAGATTTAGAATAATGAGGGGTTTTTACCTGTATAAACCTTTGAGACATCTATTCATATCCACCTGCCTTTCAGATTGATGCTGGATCGTACCCTGTATCCTCCCATCCTTATTTTAAGTATAGAGAAAGCAGGAAAAATACATGCAATAATTAGGCTATTTTCAGAAGCTAAAAATTGCAAACTGAGGTCTAGAAGCAAGGAGCAAATTGGTCTCAGACTTCAATGACAGAACACAGTTGAGACTCCCAGCGACAAATTCAACCAAAATAAAAACATCATGTTTAAAAGACCATTTACAAGCATTGCCCTGACATTTTCTGATTTGTCAAAATCCCTGTTCCAACTGGCATGAATTCTATGGGGATGGAGAATTTAGTTTTAACAGCTCAAACACTCTACTAGTTACCTGCTTAGTGAAGGAGAAGTGGAAATGGTAAAGAAGTGGGGATGGATGGATGGATGGATGGATGGATGGATGATGAGGAATATTTGAAAGCTTGTGGTGCAGAGGGTTGGAGTTACAAAGCTCAAGTTTTATTCTGGTCACATGTGGCTTAAACCCAGCTGACAGCTAAGCACACACAACCACTCACTCCACTCCTCAGCAGGATGTAGGGAAGTGAACTGGAAGAGTAGAAGTAGGAGAACTCGTGAGTTAAGAACAGTTTAAGAATGGAAATAAAATATAATAATAATGATCAAAAGGAAAATAACAAAGAGAGAGAAATAAAGAATGACAGGTGATGAAAGTTAAAACAATAGCTCACCACCAGCCAGCCGACGCCCAGCCAGCTCCCAGGCAGTGGCCTCCCTGCCACACTTCCATTTTGTTTTATTGCTGAGCATGAGATCATCTGATCTGGAATATGCCTTTGATCAGTTGGGGTCAGCTATCCTGGCTGTGTCACCTCTCAGCTTCTTGTGCACCAGCAGCCTACTCACTGGCAGAGTGAGGAGCAGAAAAGGCCTTGGCTCTGTGTAAGCTCTGCTCAGCAGTAATGAAAACATCCCTGTGTTATAAACAGGTTTCAGCACAAATCCAACACATAGCACCATACAAGCTGCTATGAAGAAAATTAACTCTACCCCCGTCAAAACCTGCACATCAGAGTCTCAAAGATATGTGATTCAAGAAATATGCTTTCATTCTCAGATGATATAAAAATTTTCCATTGCAGCTGCTTAAATATTTGCACTGCTTTGAAAAGTTTTATGTGTACAATCCTGCCCATTATGGTAAATAAACCACTTTTTTACTGTTTTCCCCATTATTTCCAAGGGATATAAGTTTAGCATTGAAAATACCTTCTTGAAATCACTTTCAACTACAACTTGTTATACAATATCTCATATACGGACCTACATTTCTCTCAGGGACATCTTTACTTTTTCATAAATTATGTATGGAGCCGGAAGAAATTTCTGGCCATAAAGATCATTCTTTCTTTCCTTTCCTTTCATTCGTGTGCTCTCTGTATATCACTGTCTGTCTTTCTCATCTTTTTGAAGGCTTACTGCCTTCCTTTTGAAGTTGTTTTTGTTCTTTGAACAATATAGGAATTCACTGCTTCAGATACGTTTTTTAGCAAAACCCTATTCTATCAATTATATTGCTTTCAGCAGAATATTTCATGTGAAATAATAGCATAGAACTGAACTAATATCTGATCAAGAAAACGGCCCTCACTTTGAACGTTGTTTATCCATTTTCTTTCATCTTCTTTGCTCCTTATTCTAATCATTCTTATAATCAATGATTGGCAATTTTGATATTGGCAAACCTTTTTCTCCTTTGGCCTGGTACATTGCATCATCCATTTCTCAATCCAGTTATTCTGCTCTTGACTCATTTCTGCTATTAGTTATTCAATGTCATCTCCTCTTTCCCCAGGGAGCTAAGTTGAATGAGGAGTTTACTTGCTGCTTTGATATAATTCTGATCTAGCTATCAAAATATAATATTGACATATCTCTGATTGCTAGTTTTGATAAAGGAGATTCACAATGTAAAAGTTGCCTCTTCCAGATCCTTCTTCACACCCCCTTTTTTCATAGTTGTTTATTCTTCTTTGTAATCCTGTTTCTGCTGCCACCACTTATACTGCTGCTCAGCTTCTCCAGGTTGCACACAGGTCCTTTCTGCATCTATACCTGTGTTCTTTTCCAGTGTCACATGCAGTTCAACACTAACACCTTTTCTTCAGTCACTTGGTGTTATCATCTCTTTACTTGTGACTCCCCCTTCTCCCACTGAAAATAATGAACATTTTAGTCATTGCTTTCTAGTAGTTTTCCAAAGGCCTCAGGTTGCAATCAGCTTTCCACCTGCATTTCTTCAGGAAATTCTCTGAAGATTTGAAGGAAATAAAAAAAGGCCACTTCATTATCCAGATTATCCAGCAGCTCTTTGAAGGACAGGTGGATATGAATAAATGTCACAAGGGTGTTTGTCAGTCAGGAAGCAGAGCCGACCCTGAAAGAAGGTGGCAATGGATGATGCTGTTAGAATCCTTATATCAGTCAAAAGTTGCTGGAAATCACCAAGGGAATTGAGGCTGAGGTCAAATCTAGGGGAATTGCTACCAGAGTTCAATTTTCTTATCAATCTAGACTGCATTTCCATGGCCACAGATCTCCAAGACAAACACAACATCACTCTTTAACAGCCAGTATTCACAACCATGGCTCTTACCCATCAGAGGGTTCAGCTCTCATCTATAACTATGCTCTGGTGTGCACCAGCATTATTCATATATAATTCCCTGCGTTCCCTGGACGCTCACACTGCCTACCAAGTTTAATTTGACATCTAATTATACAGCCCGTATGTGCCCTGCCACTTTTCATGAAATATATTTGTCTAGAGCAGGTAAGAGCATTGAGCAATTGAGAGTCTTACTTTTAATACTGATTTTCTTTATTTTTTTCTATGGAAAACCCATAGCTTTTATAATGAATATAGCTTTTCCTATACTATACTCTACCTTTACTAAATAGTAACTTTTTACAATAGGTAATTTTAAGACAGAGCTATAAATACTATTGTTCCTTTTTTCCACAAAAGGAGTACAAGGCATAGGAAGAAACAGGGATACAGATGGTTCTTTGAACTCAAATTGCAGTTCATAAGTTGTGTGCAGGCAGATGCTCAAAGTCATAGCAATGTCACTGTGGGGAGTCTGGTGTCTGTGCGTTTTAGAACCTACAGAGCATCTGTCACCGTCCTGGTAAGACAGATTCTCTTACCAATAGGTTTTTACAGCGAAGATGTGAATCTGATTCTGAGTGACTCAGAGACTCATTTAAGCACCAAAAGGTGTTCTCTTTACTTTGAGTGAGGGTGGCAGACTCAATCATGACATCATCATTGCAGAGTTGCCAGTAGCAACTAGTCACTTTGGTGTAATTTGGTAAGAAAAAAGAATTCCCAGTCAAAAGACCTTTTTTTTCCTTAGAAGATTGGCTCCTCTAGAAGGCAACACAGAGCATGGCCTAGTTTACATGCCCCCAATCAACCTGTGGAGGTGCTTTTCTCTCTGTTGATCATATAGGGAACTTTGTGAGCTTAGCACTAACTTTAGCAGCCTACTTGACATATACATTAAAACAGAGTGAAAAACCTCATACGGAAGCATAGTTTTCTCAGCTAAAGGTGTCTCTAAGGAACTATCCCTAATCATACCCTAATTCAGTTCCCTAAGGTGGCATGTACCGTGTACCATGAAAAATCAAAGAAGATTTTTCTAGTGAAAAATCACTAGGTACATGGTATTAGGACCTGAGTTCTCTAAAGCTGTGTCTATGCCAGTGTATTAAGCATTGCCAAGGGCAGTGCCAGGCAATCATCTACACTGCTAAGCCATTGGAAGCAGCCTCTAGTGCCACTTCGACTATCACCAACTAATTGCATTTCAAAAATTCCCAGGCATGAAGAAGGAGCTGTCACAGGTCACATCTTCCCAACAGCCAGTTTGTATACGGCCATTTGGGTGGTGGTTTTAAACTGAAAAAAGGTAGATTTAGCTTATACATTAGAAAGAAGTTTTTTACTGTGAGGGTAGTGAGGCATTGGAAGAGGTTGCCCTGAGAAGCTGTGGATGCACCATCCTTGGAAGTGTTCAAGGCCAGGTAGGATGGGGCCTTGAGGAATTTCCACTAGACCAGGACAACCTAGTCTAGTGAAAGATATCCTTGCCCATGGCAAGGGGTTGGAACCAGATGATCTCTAAGGTCCCATCTAACCCAAACCATTCTGTGATTCTATGATTCTATGACTCCTTTTGAAAGTAAACTACTCTAGAAGTATGGACATAACATGACCACAGACATATCTTGCTGCTGTAGGCGTAGCTCAAACATTCCCAGGGCCAGTACTTAGGTATCCAAACAGACCTCCCTTGAGAAATTCACAGTTTGTTTACACAGAAAATTTAATTTCAGATAAGGCTGACATTCACGCATGACATTCACTCTAGATTTTGCCAATCTGTACTTATTCTGACCTAATATAAGCCATTTTCAAAACTGAGTTTGGTCATACCTGAAAAAAATCACATTGTTTTGGAATCAGACCATACACATGTGCATGAATTTAGAAAAGCTGATCAAGAATATTTTAATAAATAATAAGTCCTTTCTTTTCACTCAAAAAATAAATGCAAGTATAGACAAACCTGATACTCCCCATCTGCCACCAACTGTAAAGGCTCCCACCAAGACAGTTTTTCACTGTTTCAGAATAAGACAACAGATATTTTCTGAGGGACATCCTGAAAGCCTTAGAAGTTTATTTGAAAATATCTGGGTAACTGAGATTCAGAAGCTGAAGGAAATGCCAGTTCCTGATATATCCCTGATGCTGCTCCATAACACAACTCTGTTGTTCCTGTTAGTAGAGGAATAGTTACAGCTTGTACTGAGATGAGGCTAAGCTGTTAAGCCTGCTCCTCTTCCTATCACAGTTCCCCTGCAGCTTTTCTCATCTTCCAAACCTCCTACTCTATTTTCACTTTCCCAGTTCTGGTCTATTGTCAAGAGACATGGCTTTTCCAGCTCCCTGGCTGCACTGACATGATCAAGAGATTCTATCTCAAAAGACTGGGAGAAAGTTTTGATGGTTTCACCTTCTGTAATACCTATCAAACCTTGATCAAATCTCAAATCTTTAGTCAAACCTCAAACTTTTCATCTAAGAGTTGCTTTCTAAGAAGACTTGACATCACTTAGTAAAGTTAATAATTTTTGTACAATTTTATATAATTGCCTGTGTTACAGGCTTCATGTATTAAAACAGAAAAGAGTTTAACCTAATGCTCATTTTGAAAAGAATCACGTGTACTATTGATTTTAACCAAAAGTGACTCTTTAAAGAGAAAAACCGTCTGGAAATCTCTGGAACACTTTGTCTTCAGACAAAGCTGCTCAAAGAATTGTATTTAAAAAATTAGATTCCTTAACAGAAAGGTTCTGCGATCTCTCTGCTCAGGGAACAGTTGTCAGAGCACTGTGATATTAAGTACAACTTATGTCATTAAAAAGAGCAAGTAATTCACCCTGTTATAATCGAAATGTGGTAACTTCCAAAAGTACAAAGATATGATGGCTTCCCACTACTCAAACCTGAAAATGTTCATTTGATTTGATTATACAACTGAAAAGCAGAAATGGTAGCCTGGAGAACTTCCTGAAATTCACCAGCAGGTCTTCTTTTAGCAGCAGCATTCTCAGGTAACAGCACTTCATATTCACATTCTTCTGTTCACCACAATCGTCTACCAGCTGGATATTTTGTGAAGCCCACAATCTTTTCTTTATCACAGCTCTGTGTGAGATAAACCAGACTAACACACTGCCTTTTTTCTACTGTCTCTCTCTAATAAATATCTTAAAGATGTATTCTTTTCTTAGAATCAGTCCTCTGTCACGGGGCTGCAACCCACAGAAGAGAAGTTGATCTTTCCAGAGCCAAGAGGGTCAAACTATTTCTAAAGATTTCTTTAAAATATGAGGTAAGCAAAGTCATAGTATGGGAAAAAGTCCTTTTCTCCAGAGCAGGACAATCAACCTGAGAAACACAAGTAATGGGGAGTAATTCTTGATCTTAAGTACCATTGTTGAAGGAAAGAAGAGCAACAGATAAACATAGTGGAAACAAATCAAATGGAAGGAAATTTGGCTGTTAATGAAGGTAAGATAGAAATTAGAAGAATTGTATTTCTCACCTAGATATTGAAGATACTAGTGCATCATATTCTGCTACTTCCATTGTCGGATGCCTTGCCTCCAACTTTATGTTTTGTATTTTTCATAACATATGTTTAATACTTGGGAGACACTGATATCCCAGTATGATACAGAAACAGGAGCTTACATTTCCAAAGCAGAAACATCTAGACTGTCAATTGCAAAGAGATGCAGACCCACTGAATTCTGCAGAAAATCTAACATGAAATGAATCACTCATATTTTGGTTCTTCAGCAAGCAAATAAAATGTAGAAAGTTGTTATTTTCCAGAATAAAATTGGTTTCAGTATCCTAAAAATCAGGATTTACCTCAAATTTCATGGTTTTAGTTTATTTCTGAAAAAAAGTAAATCAAATACTTAAATCTTAAGTTAACCCTTTAAGGTTTCCTCTTTCATTACAGAAGTGGGATTCATACCTCAGAAGATGGAGTTATATTTTATGTTGGACATCCAGCTTAGCATGGGATGATCCCCCCCAGAATGCTGATGTTAGGTGAGTTGTATTTCACTGAAATTCAGACTGAAACAAAATGAAATGATTGGTTATGTTTGTTGAAGTATGTCATGGTAAATATTTAACCAATAATTTTATGCGAAGCCAAAACATTTGTTTGATAAAAAGCCTACAATAAAATGTTTTAAATGTCTTATGTTGTAAAACTTGATTATGTATTTAAGATTTTTTTAATACAGTTGTACTTAAAATATAGCCTACAGATGAAGCATAACCTTCAACTCTCCCTTTACAAGTTCTGTGTTGTGAAACACTTGTCAAATTAGTAAGTCTCCAGCTAATTAAAATTAAACATAAGCAATCAAAATATTTTTTAATTTGCAGTTCTGCTCCTTAAATCAGTATTTTTGAACAATATGAACAGTGTGGTTTAATTAACAGGGAATAGGGCTCTTCAATTTGGTCCTGTATCGCATCTTGTATGAAATAATGTTTCTAATCCTGCATTAATTTACTCCCTACCATGACTAGCACAGTTCAAAGACAAAAATTAATATTTTCAGGGCTTAGCTATGCACAGTTATCTAGACTCCTATCTTTTAATCTTGATTTCCACCCACATCACAGCTTCACAAGCAAGAGGATTAAGAAATAGGGCAGTGAATGCATTATTGTCACTGCAAGCTAATGCATATGGAAGTTAGTGGAGGATAATACTCCGCTACAGTACTTTATCTAACCTACTTCAAAGTGTGCTCTTCAAGTCACATTTAAATGTCCCACTATGTATGCTATTTTTTTGTCTTTGCACAGTCCTTGACAGCAACAGAAAATGGCTTTTGAATGTTGGTATCCATCTTTTACAGTGAGAAGTGAACTAACACGTGAGAACCAAGAAGGATTTTTCCCATTACTGCCACATTGCTCCTCTCAGATCAGTCCTTACGTGAGTAAGGATGTGGTGTGAGTATGGGGTTAGAAAAATGTCACCATGGTTGCAGATGTCAGTGTAAACACTGGTTGTAATCTTCACAGTATTTCTCACTGGGAAATTACTGATCCTCTGCACCTGCAGATGCTGCATTGGAAGACAAAATGGTGTGCCTTCTGGAATGGCTGGCAGCTGTATTCAGTTGCCAGTCATGATTTTAGGAAAAAGGAAGTGAAGTTCCTTTGGATAGGCAAAGTAGTGATGACACATTTCCATCACACCTCCACTGGAGCAATTAAAGCATGTGGTGTATGTGAGGCAGAAAGGTAAGATACACAGCAACTGGTTCCTCTCAAGATTTTCACTCTGAAATGTGTTTTTTCAGGAGGTTCATCCTTGGCTGGGAAAACGTCACCTCCGTGACTGGGCTGGAACAGTTGCATGCTGTTAACATGTTAACATGTAACCCAACAATGCTTTATTGGTGGAAGTAGCGGGAACCAAACAATAAAATGTGGTTTGCTTCAGCTTAATAATGATTATGTTCTATTTTTACACCTTCATTGTAGGCAGCGACACAGTTGCATCTTACTGCTGCCGCCTGCGTGGAGTAGAGTTCAGATGTTCAGTCTCATTAAATTTAATTATGGCTCCCTAAGATTCTTCTCCCTACTATTCTATTTGGTGAAACACTTAATTAAAGACAAGTTCTCATTATTGTTTGATTTTTAGGAGTTGTTATTCTACTGAGATATATCTCTATTAACAAATAAAAAATGAATGTTTATGCCTTATAAAACTTGCTTTGTTAAAGAACTGTTACAGAACTATAACCCCTTTGCCTAACAAATCGATTGTGCACATTCTATGACATTATGGAAATAGAATCAAATGGTATTTACAAAAAAGAATGAAAAAGGAAGAGTAACAAATTTGTTTTGTAATGGACCATAAGCCTGGACTTCATTTTGTGACTTTTTTTTCTTATTTAGACATTATAAACATTGTGGCAGCTTAAAAGAAATGGAAAAACCAGAACATAAGTGACTGTCCATTTTCATGTTCTAAATTCATAAGGTGAAAAGGGAGATAATGAGATAGTTGTTTCACTGATGTTTTGGGCTAAGTCACATCACCTCACAAGGGATGACATAGGTGCAGGTACATAGATAGTTACTTTGCAGTTGAATGCTGGTGTCTAGTGCCATTTGCTGTGTCACAGTCTTTGTCTGATTTCAAAAGGTCTGGCTTAACTTTTGTGTTCCGTCTGCCAGACCCTTGAGGATATCTCAGATACCATAAACCATACCAAAGGGCGCAAAGTACTTACACTCAGTTGACTGGCTTGAGTCCTTCCCAACAGCTGCAGAAGCACGACTGGCATGCAGCAACTTAATGCCCCAAACGTCATTTACTTCACAGAACATTGGAGAAACCAGTTTAATTTATATGAATGTCTCGTTCTTTTCAGCTCTTGTGCTTTGTTAAGTAGCCAAATGTTTTTTCTGACTGGGAAGAAAATATTGCAAAGAAAGCTTAATGATTTAGCACCCTTAAAAAGTCCATGCATGTTGATAATATTTGAAGCCTCTCAGTGTATTCTAAAGTCTTTTCAAATGAGCTCCTTGGATACTTCATCTATTTTTAAATCACTCTAATGCATTGTCTCCAAATTAAAAAAAAACCCTCTTTGTGCTCCACACATAACCACAGCATGCACAAGGTTGGATCTGATGATACTCATATAAAAATAGGCATATTGTGTCAGAACTGAACTCCACTATTCTGCCTCTGACAGTGACCAACAGTGAATATCTGGAAGGTGGTATCAGGCAGCAAATACTAATGCTTCCTGAAAATACTCTCCTTGCCTCCTGCAGTTTATGACTCAGTGACTTCCAGAAACAGACAGCTGTAAACAGCAGCTGGGAAGATTCTTCATCCTGTATGAGAGCTGCTCTTTCTAATTTCTATTCCATTTCCCACTTGCTAGTTTACTTTGGGTTCATTTCCATTGAGTAGTTTGGTTTTGTATAGGAAAAGACAGCAAAGATCTGATCCCCATCCCTCCATTCCTGGAGTCTCCCTTGAAAAATCTGTTGGCCTCACATTAACCATCTTCCAGTTCTCTGGAGCTTTTGCACTTCAAGTATATTGATCATGTCTAGCTTATTCAATTTGCTTTATGATAATCACATCAGTCTTCTTATACATGAAAAGTCACGCAATATATTTGTTATGAAAAGACTAGTAAGTTATACAAGGTAAGATCAGACATTAGATTGCTTATTGCTTCACTTTTACAGTAATTATAGTACTTCAGAAAGGAAAAAATCCACAATCCATCTTTTTGAATGAAAATCTTCATGAACCTGAGTCTCTATGAGACATTATTTTCAGTAGTTTTGAACTATTTCTAGCTCATGGGCTGTTTTAGAAATCAATTAGCATAAACCAGTACTTTCTCCTGTCATTCACTGCTCAGTGTTTAACAATGTCTCTTAATCAGAAAAAAAAAAGGCAAAGGAACCTATAAATTATATTTATAATTTATAGTGTAAAAAGCTGATACAAAACCTCACATTCAAATAGGTTTTAATTTGACCACTGGAACATTATTTCACCCAGTACGCTAGTACACAGCCTACTTAGCAAATAGATGACAATTTCACAACTAGGCAAGACCTATGAAATTTAAAACTACGAAATCAGGTCTTTATTGAATCTCAGTTAGCATTGTACTTGAATATGGAAACAGCACCAGAAAATGAGAAAACAATAGCATTTTTCAAGCCAAGATAAAAAACTTATTTTATTTTTCACAGTTTAAGTACATTATGCTTTCGAAGATCATAGAATCATAGAATGGTTTGGGTTGGAAAGGACCTTGAGATCTAGTTCCAACCCCCTGCCATGGACAGGGACACCTCACATTAGACCACGTCACTCAAGGCTCTGTCCAACCTGTCTTTGAACACCGCCAGGGATGAAGCATTTACTATTTCTCTGGGCAGCCTGTTCCAGTGCTTCACCACTCTCACAATAAAGAACTTTCTTCTCATATAATCATAGATGTATGCTTACTGTAAATATTCTTGATCTTGCTTCTGGGTGGACCTGAGGGCTTGGAGTTGCAGTAGTCTCATCACTACCAGTCTGTCAGACATATATTGCATGGTTATATTTGTTTCAATGTAATTAAAAAAAATATTCCCAATTATCATTAATTGTTATATCAGACTACTTCTCCCATCAGAGAAGTCAACAAAATGAAGGCATGTTCACAAGGTAAGTGAAAAACCTGGTATGGACTAGTCTATGTCTAGCTGAAAAGGTAAGCATCTAGTCTGCACTATTCATTTTAGTCTCCTACTATTTGTAGATCAGCAGGCACATCCTAAGAAAATTCTGATCCATTTTAAAATGGGTTTGAGCGAGATGAGGTGAATTGCTGTCTAATGTTTCTCTACTTCACAGATTCTGTAAGGAGGCTGAAATGCTAACTGTTTGATAATTAAACTTAGGTAAAGTGAGTCCTACCCAGAGAAGCAGAAGAGATTCACAATCCATACAAACTTTTTCTTCCTCCTCCAATTTCACAAACCACTGGTTCTAACAATGTGTAAGGCCAGATTGGTGCCAAAAGGTATTTCTGTAGTGATATGCCACTGTAAAAAGGATACCTTAACCTGTTCTCTCTTCCAGACCAATGAACTGTCATAATGGCTAAATGTCTATTTAAGGTCTGCATCAGGTAAGGAAGAATCCCACAGGCCTGAGCTGTCAGAGCAAATAATATATAAAAAGCTGTTTAATACTCACAAAAACAGTGTTTGGAAAAAACCATCTTTCTTGCATAAATAGTAATTCCGTGAATATTAACCTTAATTTTACTTTATTTATGGCTAAGGAACTATAATTTCAGGGAAAGGTTTTGGGTTTGGTTTTTTTTCTAAATTAGTTTAAACACTGCAGAAACCTTTAATGCTTTGGCTAACTGTTTAAATAATCTTTCACAAAATACTTTGTGAGTGCAATACAGCCCTGAATTAATGCAGGAGACCATAGTTATTGCACTTTGATATTACAAAGATAGCTTTCTTCAGGCCTCAGTCAAGATCATATACTCCTTGTGATGATATATACCAGATGGAGATCCAGTGATGTACTTTGATCTTTTCTTTAACATTGTGTTAAGATGGGAATGTTCCCGAATCACATAAATTGAGCTCATCTTCAGTGCTATGATGACCTCTTTCTTCCCATTTAAAATGTGTCTGTCTCTGTGGAAGCTCTTTACAACCTTATCCCAAAATATATACATCAAAGTAGATGAGAGAGAAAAAACATGTGAGAGGGGAAGCATCACAGAAATAGCAATGTGACCGAAGTGAGTATCTGGTCACATAAGACTATTTCTAATTGTAAATTTGGACCATCATATCTGAACCATCAAAACTGTTGTCATAAAAGCAAGTCTTCTCTGGACAGTTAATGGTTTCAGCCTCATTAGTCCATCCTCTGTTAATTTCCTCAATACCTATATCCACCACAGGAAGCTGCTAACTAGTATATTATGGGAGAGAATTGTTTGAGAAGAGGGGGTATCTAAGAAAGAAAACACAGGCTAGAGACACGGAACCAATCTAATAAACCACTCAGGGAGTAAAGGACATGTAAGGATCTAAAATTCAATTGTTTCCACAGACAACTGCATTTTTTTCTGCAGCTTAGCATCCTTCCTATTTTAGCAAAATCAAAATGCCAAAGAGTCACAAAATTAGAGTAAGAGGTGAAAAGCACTTAGTGTGAAATGGTGCCAGAGAAGAAAGTAGCTTCCCTTATCCTGCAAATTTGTCCCTCCAGGAGAGCTTTGCTTCTGCTTTTAAACTATATTAGCACAAACCCCATAGTTAAACATCTTTTGTTACAGACTGTCCAAAGGCAAGCTAACTCTGGATCATATTTCCAGGGTTGTCTTAGATGGAAAAGGGAGCAGATACACAGCATCTGTGTCCCGTAAGCAGAGCTGCTTGTACACAGTCTCACGAGCCAGGGTTGTACCTTGCCTATTAATTCCTACATAGATTCAAGCCAGTACCTACTGGTAGATTGGTCCTATTTCATGTTGAATTCAATTCTTAAATCAACTCACCATTGTTGAATTCCACCTGATCCTGCAAAGCGATATGTTGTCATGGAAACTTGAACCAATCTAGTCATTCATTATTTTCTTCACATGGAAACTTGGTGCAGTATTTTTCCAGATTGAATAGAGTTACAAGTTACCTATTTGACAATAACGTCAAAGAAATTTATGAAGATATGTTTTATCTTCCCAGGGAAGTGGTGGAATCGTCATCCCTGGAAGTGTTCAAAAACCATGTATATGAGGCCCTTAGTGACATGATTTAGTGGTGGACTTGGCTGTCCTGGGGTAATGGTTGACTGATGATCCTAAAGGTCTTTTCCAGCCTAGCTGATTCTATGACT
>JANHGB010021061.1:0-42367 GCA_026283785.1 Coracopsis vasa | reverse complement strand
CTATTAAAATTGCACCAATACATGTGAAGGCCTGACTGAGCTTTTGTGTATTGCTTTTTTGTTTTTCCAAGCTCTACAGTGGAGGCTATTTAGGCATTGTTACATCTACATGGCTTTGATTTAGGTGTTGATTTGCAGTGTTTCAGCAGTAACTCAATTTTGGTATATGAATTCTGACTCTTAGAGATGTATTGCAGTACTGCAAAACCATTTTTGGCTAGATTACATGTACTACATATGTAGCTTAAATAGTGGAGATCTTTGTTTACCTGGTGAATTAAATGTGCCTGGGAGCACTCTGGAACAGCAAGGCTGACTGGCATGCAGTAATAGCCTGTGTCTGCAGTAGTTAAGTCTGTTTTTACTGTGGGGTTGTAACTGCCAAATCGTGATGGGGAAAACTTTTGTTGAAGAGGTCCACATTCACACCAGGGAATGCTGTGAGGAGTTGCTATCATTGGTTGTGGTAGCAGGTCTGGAACGTTCTAAAGCATTCTTGAATTTATTGGTAGCAGCACAGCCTTTGTCATTTTAATGAAATTGGGATAAAGCATTGCTAGCAGCTCACAGAGAGTTAATAGTAGTAACCAATAAACATTGTGGTCTTCAAGTTGTATGCTTGGTTCACCAGATGCCTGTACAAGCTATTAGCTTTAATGAGTATGAAGGGATTATTCTCAAACTATTGTTCATGTTTTATGATCATGTGTTGTCCTTAGAGGAACAAGAAGAATCTGAGGAGACAGAGAGAGAGATTTATGTCAGACATCTTGAAGCTATTCTTCAGACTATACCACTGGAAAAGGATTTAGATCATCTGTTGGCTTCGTGAGTTAACTTTATTTTCCTTCTGCAGTACTACAGCAATTTCTGGTTTAATAACTAAATCCTGACAATGGCATTAGCATTATATGGGCATGTTTTTCTGAGTTAACTGCAAACCTGGATTTTCAAAACAGAAACATTCCATAATCCAGAAGAGCCATGATTTTAGCTCTGGTTGAGAGTACCTGTGAGACCAAGTAAAACTTCAGACCAGGAGCACATCTGTACTTGTGATAAGTAATGTGTATTAATCCTAACCTGCTTAGTAATGTGCTTTATAACATTAGTGAAAACTGTTCTATCAAAAACATGGCTTTTTCTTTCATTTGTAATTTTAGCAAGTTTCTTGAAGAGTTTATCTCCTGTGGTACAGAGACTGAATCTAATCCCACCAAAATGGCTGCACTCAATCAAAAGGTGCTTCCTCTTATCAGACTTCTCGAGAGAAAGTAAGTTCCATGTTGCTATGACAGATCCTCAGTCTGTAGAGTGGTGATGTCAGCTATGATCTCGGCTTATTGGCTATAGTAAGCACAATATTCTTGCCCAAATAAATACAGTAAAAATAACTGACTCCTAATCTTTATCCAAACTTTATTTTACTGATCTGTCCTTGCATATTTTATTATCACTGTAATGCGTGAACACAGACTTACTGGCTTTGTACAGCTGTTTGCCATGTAGCGTTATCTTTTGTGCTCATTATTTATCCTAGTGGTCTACATAGTGTTCATCTGTGTTAAGACATAATGACTGATTGCCTTTGCAAAGCTACTTAAAGCAGCTGGTTCAGATGAGTGTGTGTGCGCATTCAGATGAGTGTGTGTGCATTCAGCTTCCTTGTATTTCCCTGTCTTTCTCTAATAAATACACATTCTTCTGTAATACTCTGTGGAAAACGTTGGGGTTTTGTTTGTTGACAGGTATCCTAAAGCATTAGAGTCTGTGTTGGAGAAACATCTGGAAGATTGCACAGATGAAGCTGACCAAAATCTTTTTCACCAATTTATTTCTCTTTCATTAAGCTGTGGCAAATACAAGGTAGGTAGAAGCTCAGTCCATGATCCTAGCTCTTATCTGGTCATACTGTCAGAAGGCTTATATTGACAAAGTTCTGCTCTTTTTTCCTCTTTCTAAACAGTCTATACCATTCCCATCAAAAAACTCACCACAGAAAAACAACAACAGAACACCCCACCAAAAAACCCACCACAGACAAACAACAACAACAGAACACTCCACCAACAAACCCCAACAACTTACTTAAATGTGATGTTGTGAGAGGGCTTTGATCGAAACTGTGGTACAATCAAAAGCTATCAGATCTTTTAAGTTTGTTTATCATGAACAGCCATGTGAGCTTCTTTTCATGGTTAAAATGTAAACATTTCCACCTGCCCCAATTGCTATTGATAGGTTTTTTTCCTTAGGACCATGGCCACTACATACACTGTTGTGGTCAATAGTGACAACATGGTGGTGCCCAGCAAGGCCTCATCTCATTTAAAGATTTTGTCAGTGTCAGAGGTGTCTGCTTTGAGAAAGTTGACAACTTTATTGCTGTTGAGAGGAGGTGATAGGGTCCTGTTTGTTGCATTCATTTTATGGATGTTCACAGTCAGTAACATGGATGAATAGAGACTGTAGAGTTCTTCCTGTGCCATTTCTGAAGAGCAATTGAAACTCAGCCTAACACAGAATAACCACAAATACAACAGATATGAACAGTCCAAGGAATTTATTATTAAGAGTTGGTTAGTATTATGGCTGTTGTTTGCAATTATTGAAAGACTGAAAGCACTTGGGAAAAGATGATAAACTACGTAAAAAAGTGCTTCATGTATTTTTTTATACTGATCTAACAAAGGCACAGATTCTGTGACTGCATAGCAAGTGGATTAACAGAAGAACAAGGCATGCAGAGCAAAGGTTCATATGACTCTCTTCTAGCCTTTAAGGTTCCTGAGATAAGTGCACACAATTGGACTGGCAGGGATAACTTTTTAATGGTTTCTATCTGCGCTCTGTCACACTGACATTGTCACCAGAGCTTTCTCAGAATCCTTAGATAAGTGTAGTGCTTTCCTGGGACAAAAAGGTGCCTGTGGCTTACTGTACTTTTGAAGCTATATTCCAAAAACTAACTGCCAAGGTGAAGAAGAACAGATTTGAAACAGTTACACAATATCCTTGTTCCGTAATTGACACTTTCTGGGTCTGAATTATACAGGTTTTCTTCTGGTACAAAAAAGTGCTAAAAGAATTACTGCTGTTATCCTTTTATTTACTTAAAGTATTTTTAACATGCAGTGTGTCACTCTGAAATCTGTATTTCAGTTTCTGGAAGACTCTGATACCTCCCTTCTACTTAGCTTGAATCATCCTCAGCCAGCTGTGCGGGTCCTGGCTCTTCAGCATTTGAAAGATATTATTGAAACATCAAAGGTTTGTGTCCTGAGTCTATCACTTACAGAACTGACTTAACATACAACGTCTTCAAAAAGCTGTTTGCCAAACACATCAGTTGAAGATGGGTGGTACATTAAACTATGTGTATGTCATCCTCACTGTTTTTCATGGTGTTTTCAGTAGGGTTCTGTCACCATTTTCCCATATTCTGGAGTCTGGATGTTGTTTTTGTTTGTTAAGAGATGCTTGTATTCTAAGATCTAAGTTAATGTTTACATGTGGCTTTCTTTTGTTGTTGAAAGTTAGTCTGCCTGTGAGGTTTAATTTAGATGATGTTACCACTTTTCTTGCACAAAGATTCAGATATTTCATTAAAAGCCTGTAAATTGTGCTACCAAAAATGATACATTTTTTTCGTTTGGCTCTTCATTTTCCTTCATTTTTTCAGGAAGGCTTTGATCAGTCTTTCATAGAAGAAGCAATTCTCGATCGCCTCAAGGATGACAACAAAGATGTTGTAATGTCTGCTCTCAATTCTTTGGAGGTGTGTAGCTTTTGATATGTCAGATGAGATTTTAGCTCTTCTTGAATATGTGTATCTGAAAGATATTCATTGTAGTTGCCCTTATTCTGCTCATGTCCTTGGTGTACGGCTTTCGTCCTTTAACAGGATGAAGCAGCACAAATTTAGCAGGCTTGTGTTTACTACCTCACAATTCCACCTCAAATTTCTGCTTGCTGATATTTCCCAAAGTGTTTGCAGTTAACCTGGATGTGTTGATGTGGTTTTTTATTCTTTGATTATTATTTGAAGTGTCCTGCCTGCTCATCCTATACATTTTTCTGTAAAAAACCAAGCCATGTTATCTGCCTTTTGGATGGAAAATGGTGCAGTGACAAGTCATTACACTAGTGAGAAGTGCTCAGTTGAGTTTTTCCATGTGAGAGTCATTTGGTCAGTTGATAGTGACGAAGTCCTAAACACCAGCTCAGGTTTACTGGATGGGACTCTGGTATGCATCGTGCTGATTGTTTCCAGCTAGAGTAACTGTCTGTCTATTGCTTCTGGTAGTAGTAGTGCAGAATATTATTAGCAGTAGTATTATCGGTCTTTTGTGTTCATTCATTCTCAATCACTAAAAAATAGGAATAGAAGCACGTGAGTGCTTCTTTAAACTTTCATATCTTTTGTTAATGTGCCTTATATTTTTGTCATACTGATGCTATGTAAAGGCAATTCTTAATTATAAAGTGGTTTGCTTATTGTTTGTCAATTTTACCAGACATAGAATCATAGATTACTCAGGATTGGAAAGGACCTTTCTGCATACAATAAATTCTAGGGACTTTAGCATATCTCTCAATATGCTTCTGTTTACCCTGCTAATATTTTTATTGCATGATTATCACTAGGAACGCAATTAGTGATGTAGATCCCTGTTTCCACTTGATATAGCAGATGCATTTTCCATTATGATATGTATTTTATTACATTTTCATTTCTTTTTCTTGATTACTTTTCAGATTTTTAGGAAACAAGTCAATCCAGAAGTAGTAGTTTTAAGTATTCTGAACATCTTCCAGAAAGCTGATGTTTCAAAGGATGGAAAGTGGTATGTTTCTGCCATTTTCTGTCTACATTCTTTCTGTATAAACCACATTTTGAAAACTGACTCCAAAGAAACTTTAAAAAGTGATTTTCACTTCAGATACTTTTTATTACAAGAAAAATGTTCAATTATTTGCCTACTCTTTCCCATGAATTCCTTATTTGTTCTCACTGTTATCTGGATTCAGAAAATTCCCATGGAAAATGGAGAACAAGCCAAGGGAATGCTGCTGGTATGATTGAGCAATGGGTGTTCAACATGACTTGTTCTTTTTTAGGTGCAAGGTTCTGGAGCAAGCAATAAACATTTTGGTCACAGAGGAGGTTTTGAGAGAGAAAAAGGAGCTCCTGGATGAAGCAGTGATGCGGTTGTTACCTTTTATGGTAGTCACTAATGCAAATTCAAAATCTTCAGATTGGAAAATGGCTGTTTGCCTGTCAGAGTCTGATCTCTGCGCCTTACACCCTTTACTGAAAGGCTGGCGAGAAGGTAAAGCATTAATTGTAACTAATCTGGTAAACGAAAACTTGCGACGGTTTAGAACATCATCCTTACTGAACCTGAACGCACAGTGAAGGAGACTGGCTGTCATTAACAAGTTATTGTGCTGTGAGTGTGCGTGGAGTTCTTTAAAAAACTCATTGAGAAGATGAAGAAATTGTCTAGTGTGTTTCTGAGTGCTTCTAAACATTGAGACACCAGTGTTTGAATGTGACTTGCATACCTAGATTGTCTGATGGTCATTTTTTCTTGGAATAGCTCTTGAAGAGGCAATTAAAACCAGTAAGACTGCAGAGTTAATTGCAGCGAGCAACAAGAAAATGATTCTGCTGTTTGCTAAAAACATGACTTCAGGGGACCCTTCCTTACTATTGCAAATGGTAGGTGTACCATAGTACCCTAACCTTCAGAGATCCCACTTTCCAGGTGGACACTGGTAGAACAAACATGATATCGAAGAACTTTGTATGTGCTCTTCTTAACATTAGTGTGCTGTCATCAAGCTGCTAGGCAGATATTATATACATTGAATAACAAACCCTAATACAATCTAGATAAAACAGATTTCTACCTTCATATAAGGCAAAGAAGAAGCGAAGCTATTACCTTTTTGGACAAATAATTTGTGTAACTAAATTCCAGGAATCTTTAGTTTACTGAATACAAATTACAGCGATCAAACAAGTACACCTGCGGTTAGTTCATAGAAACAGATGTTTGTGCATTCCCAGATTCCAAAGAGTACAATTACAGCAGCCAGTAACTTGTTACTGATGATAGGAGGCAACAGGGATTTTATTGGACAAGGAAATGGAAAAAGGTGTAAAGTCATATTTAAGTGTCTTACATACTTTTTGTTGTTGTTTTTCCTCCGCTCTCTTTCTAAGGTTGATAATCTGATACTTGTTGCTGAGTCAGAATCTGACAGTGTGAGACAGAAAGTAACTACTCACATAATTGGTTCAGTGCTTGTTCAGTGCTGCTGCAATACAGAGATGAAGGAGAGTTATTTTTCAGTGGCTATCAGAGTCTTGAGTTTCTTGGATAAAAAGATAAGAAGTATCAGAGCTTGTGACGCTGAAGAGGTAAGATGTAGACGTTGTGGAGAGGGCATGTTCTTTGTGATGGAGAAATCTGCTTTTACTGGAGAAAAAGAAGCTCAGAAGCCTTGAGAAGGACTGGAAATCTCACCTTCATTTCTTTTCAGAGCAAAACCACACACTTGGCAGCAGTACTAGAAGCTGCCATCACTCTTACATTTTACCACTCTGGTGAGCCTGCATGGAAAAATTAAATTCCAGAGCTTTAGGCCAGCATCCCACCAACTAATTCAATGCTTCAGTGCTGTGAGCTTGGCACAAAGTATGGGGCTTTTCCATCAGCTACCCCGTGGCATCATGTGGTGTCATTGTTAGGCTTAGGAATATCAGGGGTTTACTCACTGAGTAAATATTTTGCTGGCTTGTTCAGTAGGATTGGAAATTAAATATTGCTGAATTTTAATGCTCAGTTTCTGCCTTCCATGGCATGAAATTGTGACAGTATGAATTAAAATGAATTTTCATTCACAGGGAATTCCCCTAAACTGGTCTGTTGAAACAACAGAGGAAACTTTAGTGCCTAAGGACTTGTTAACTGCCTTTATAGAAAAGCTCAATAGTGATCAGACTGCTCATGCAGAAGAGTCAGCCATGTTCCTGTTCTTATTGAAAACCTTCATTAATGGCCTAAAATCTCCTCTCTCCTTTTCAGAAGGTAAGTGTTAAGGGTTTAACTGTCTTTTATATCAATGAACTGAAGAAGGAAGGTGAATTATTTTGTCTACAGAAGTTGTTGGAAACAAGCAAGACTTACTTCCCCAAGCTTATTCCTTTACTGTTACTGGGATCTGTAAAGATGACTTACTTACAAACGTGAAATCAGCCAAGTGTGTTGTCTTCTTTTAACTAGAGATGTGTGTTTTGTTTTAGTTTCTGAAGGTGCTCATATGCATCCACTGTGTCTTGCTTATAACCTGTATTTTTTAGAGGAAACTTGGTGGAATCCCGAATCTTTGAAACAAGATGGCCAAGGTTACCTGCACCTCCTTCTGGGGCTATTTGACCTGCTTGTCTTTGGAGCAAGTGAGGGAAGCAATGCTGTCCAGTACAGAGCACTGATGAACCTCTTACTCAGGGTATTACTTTTGCATTTGTTGCCTGAATTATTATTCATGAACTATTACTGCAGTTACATAATTTTAAGGAAAACTGAGGAAAATGGAGAACTGTTCATACAACGCTGCTTGTGGCATGCTAGATGTGGGCAGATGAAAGTCTAAGCTTCAGCTGGTTAGTTAAGCCTGATTACATGTAATAATAGAAAACTAAAGTTAAAAAAATCAAGGCAAACCCAAACAAGCCAATAAATGGCCTAGTTGAGGCGAAAGAGGAAACTTCACACTGATTTGTAGGGCAAGGTCAAGAGCTTGAAGACTGAGCTGAAAGTTTTGGTCCTACCTGGAAGCAAAGCAAACACTTGCTCTGTAAAATTTGTTAGTTTTGAAATTAGAATATTAAAAGAAACCTTTTGCAAGACTTTACATGTTTCCTTGTAACCTCATCCCACATTTTCTCACCCACATCAAGCGATGCAGTTTTGTGAAGAGAATAAAGGATTTTGGCAATTTTGGTTTTAGATGACAGGGAGTAAAAACTATTCATTCTGAGGTAAAGAAAAGCAAGGAATTGACACAAAGCTGCTGTTACTAGAATGTGATCTGTTTCAGCAAGAACAAACAAGCACGAACAGTGGAAGGACATCAGAGCAATCATTTAGTGAGAAAACATATTTCTGGTGTTAATTCTTGTATATAACTTCGTCTAATTATCAGGCACTCCATGATCTAGTGAAGTTGTACTGACAGTGAGCTGTTAAGGAGATTGACTCAGTGCCTGGCTGGTTACAGGCTGAGATGAGTGATAAACTGAAATTAATCTTCTTGTAGCATCTATTACTGCTGGGGGGGAGGGGAGAAGGTGCTCTGCCCAGTGTCTGTGATGGTCAGTGATACATTTGTGATTCAGAGTTTGTTAGTTTTTTATTTAGAGCCTGGCCAGGATAAATTCTAAGAATGAAGTTTGGTGTGAATGTTCAGCACAGAGCGCTGTCCTGCCCAGCCCTTCTGAGACACTGGTTTATAGACTTCTGAAAAATCACATTGTATGACTGACTGAAAAATTTGGGGATTACTTGGAGAACTTTTAATATTAAGCTTACTGCTGCACAAACCAGCAAATAGAAGTTATTTATTTTGCATATAACAATTGTGCAGTTGGCATACTATAAAAATATTCATGTGGACGTGTTTTCAGTCTGTTACGACTGAAAAAAAAACAAACACTGTATTTACATATCTATAGACTACAAATTATCTGTTAAATAAGCCAGTTGTTAAGAAGCATTTGGACCCGTGGACATGCAAGTACTGTTTACACAAATGCATCAACTCAGTAACTTTTTCTTCCCAAAAGACACTGTTTCTGACTCTCTAATTCTCTTTCTGTGTACACCTTGAATTTGGATGGCTTATCAAATGTTGCCAGTAGCATTTTGCCAAATAAATTAGTTAATAAACAAGTGGTTTTATTTTTTTTTTTTGTTAAATTTAAGGTACATCTAAAAGATTCAGAGGTTCTCTTCAAATTCCTTTCAATTTTATGGACTTACAGTTATAACCTTTCAAATCAGCTGAACTATGAAGTCAATGCAATGCTACAGACTCAAGCTCTATATATTGGCTATGCACTGCTTGAATCACAGACATACCAAAAAAAGAAACAACTGCTATTGCCATCATCTCCAGGTAAAGTAAAACAGTTTATATCTCTCACCTTAAGACCTAATCACAGTATCTCTTAATTTTATGCTACTTTAATATATTTAATACGACAAAGGGTATCTGTGGTTATTTATGTTCAGCTGTACGAGGCAGAGACAGCTCTTGCTGATTCACTGCTGCAGTTGCCAGCCCAAGCTTGAAAGTAGGTGAAGCCACTTTTTTTTTTCATTCTTAAAAGCTTTAAAGAAACACACACTTATGCTGAAAAAGTCAGCTACAGCACCTTACTTTCTGTGCAGTGTAGGATGTGGCAGGCAGTAGCAATATATGAACTCTCGGAGCTTAAACACAAATATAAAGATTGCGATGAAGTTCAGAGCCATGATCTGTGAGTCATGTTGGTTTCGTGTAATGTAGTGGTTTATAGTGAAAAGAGATGACTCTTTAATTCCAGAGTAATGTTGATGCCTCTAGAAGGACAGATATGTTGAATTCTGACCACTCACTTTATTCTGTTTTCTTCTCCTCCTTCTTTCCCTCACTCTTTTTGCAGTGGTGATATCTTTGCTAATTAACTTGGGTAGTCCTGTGAGTGAAGTACGAAGGGCTGCTCTCAACTGCCTCCATTCCTTGAGAGGGGTAAAGGAGTCTCTATTTCATCCTGTTCTTCAGCATTTGGAGCAAAAGACAGAAGAAATCATATCTGACCCTAAATACATAGCACAGGTATCTTCATTACTGAAGTGTACATTAATACAAGTTCTGTCTGCTGCTGTGAGCTGTTATCATTTCTAAAAGAAATTAAGTTAACTGGGAAAGTTCACTGTAGAATATAATAGCCTAATTATTTTAAGGCTATAAAAACATTTAAGTGATTTATTACAGAGAATTGAGACTATCAATCAAATAAGAGGTATTAACTTGTGGTTTATTTACAGATGAAGAACTCTGTATCTAGATTGCATTATTACAGACACATTCAATAGATGTTTAAGTCATATTTATTCAAAGAAAGAACTTAATTACACTTTCTTAATGAACTAGATTATGGAAACTCTATTTATGGAGCTTGAGACTCAACCAAAACAGAAATCTCAGCAGAAAAAATTGTCAGAAGCTTTGGAAAATATACTTGATTGTGTACAGAGCCCCATTTTTCCATCATATGTTACAAGAAACTTAATGAAAATTATTCATGAAGTCCATGGTGAGGTAGGTACCACCTTTTTTCTAGTTGTTTTCTCGAGTTTGCATTTGATTGAAACGCTGAAATAAAATTTCATTTAGTAATAATGCTGCTAAATATCTTTTTAATGTATTAGACTATTAGGGATTAAGTTGATACCTCTAATAATATGCAGTAGTTCTGCAAAGTATGTTTTAGTGAAACAAAATATTTGCATACTCCAGGAATGCAAGGGGTGCAGGATTTTGTAGTAGAGTTCTTAAGGAAACTCCCTTGATGTTACTGAAAAAGACTGTTTTGTAGGAAGATTCTTCCAGAAGAAATTTATTACCTTGGTTAGATATCAGTGAACATAGAGCTTTCTGTACAGAATCATAATGTATTAGATAATAATACCAATTTTATTTGTGTATATTCCTCCTATCCAGTATATTCAGACTTCTCTAAGTGCTGGAAAATACATGACTTTGATATTCAAAAAATGAATGAATTTATGAATTTTTATGCTCTGTTCAGTTGTATGTGTCTCAAAAGGACTATGAACTGCATAGAGGATGAGTGTTCTTGCTCAAATTTGGGTTTTGTAAGAGACAACAGTCATAAATCAGTGAAAAATAATTGCTTTAATTTTCTGTTCTTTGAAAATATGAAATACTGCCCTGCAAAGGAGAATAGCAAAGTAGCAGATGAGCATGTACTTGTGGTGATCTTGCAATAAGTCTTGTATTTTTCCTCTTGAATAGCTATTGCATGAAATACTGTAAGCCGTTTGTTGCCAAAGGGGATGTCGCAGTAAAATGAAGGTGTGCTGTTGGATGTTTGTTGAAGTGAGAAGGGATAAAAACTTCTGTTATGAATTTCCTCTGTTTGCAGATGATTCTTTCTCACCTCTTGCCTGCACTAGACCGGTTGCTAGAGAAGGTCTTTAAGAATCCTGAGGCAATGTTGAAAGATGAAGTTGTTCTTCTGCATCTCATCCTTGGGAAGTTTAATGAATATTCAGCAACCCTCTTGTGCAAGAATCAGCAGAGTCTGGATTTATTTATCAAAAGTCTGCATGTTGCCAAGAAAATCTATGAAGAAATTCCACCATTTCAGATCACAGCTCTTGGGCAGGTATGGCTTTTTATGCTTAAAGCCAATAGCAGTGTTCAGGACTTTCAGGGTTAAAGAGTCCATAGCTTTTGACCTGCTTTTCTTTTAGTACAAGTTTTAATGGTCTCCATAGTGTCTTGGAAACATCTAAACAGGTTGCAAAACTTTCTCTCTTAAATTTACCAGAAGGAGAAATTGCTGCTTGCTTTATTTCTGCATTTTGACGAGATCGAAATAGAAATAACACTGTATTTGCATGCAAATGAATACCTTTATCATTGTCTGCAGATACTACTGTTCCATTCTCCTTAGTTTTTGTCAGTCAGGCAGAAGCTTTACTTCATGTTTGTCTTCTGAGGAAAAATTGTCAAGAAAATGTAGTAGGTGAGAAATAGTCTCATTTGAAGGGGGCTACAAATTCAGGCCTTCTATTAGCGAGGTATTACTGTATACTTACCAAAGGCTGGCAATAGCAGGTTTGTTCCCCCACCAGGCAAGCTATGTGAAAAATTTCATGCATCAGTAGGTTGGCTATTGCCAACAAGTATTGCACAAGTATGTGCTTTGCATCTGAGGAATCCTGTATATATACAAATACGTAGTTAAATGTATAATATGTTAAATGTAAAATATGCATATTTTTATGATATGTGTTCACGCTAACATGCGTGTGTGATTGGATACATAATGCAACATACCTGAATTCCAGAGCTTGTGATTTGTGTTGCCCTCTTACAGTAACCTTCTCTGCATCCTTTTTTTCCCTTTTGTAGATTACTAAACCATTCTTTGCAGCTCTGTCAGATGGGATGGTGCAACAGAAGCTATTGAAAGTGTTGTTTGACTTACTGTTAAGCTGCAAGAATCCACTTTGTGCCCAGACAATTAGTAGCGTGTTTAAAGGGGTAAGTGACAAACTCTAGAGCACAGAAATATGTTCAAACCTGTTGCAGTAGCTCTGTGTTGCTTCAGTAACACCTGTTGTTTATATCATTCATAACATGAAAGGAATCAGAATATAATTGGGTTAATGTGTGAAAAGTTTATTAAATGACTGCTTTAGAAGGTATTTTTTTAAAAGCCATGCATTAGTCACTCTACTATGCGAATGAATTCACCCAAAATCACTTCTTTCTGCTGCACTGATTTTCATTTTCTGGGATATGACTTGAATGTGTGGATTATATATGCATATGTGCCTTAAAGGGATGTGATTTAAAAAAAAAAAGAGGGGGTATGGATGTGTGATACAACACATTGTTCATTGGTACTGTTGCTACTGTTGTTTCAGATTTCAGTGTGTGCGGAGCAGATTGTCAGAGAGCTGGAGCCTCCTGAAAAAACCACAAGTCTGGCCACTGTTCAGCAAACTAGACGACAGAAAATGCAGCAACAGAGGTAAAATAACTAGAAACTCCAAAATATTACTGTACAGTTTGGAAAGGTGACGTGGTTTACTGTGTTGCATGGTTTGTCTTGAAAGCATAAGTATCCATTTCTTCTTTTCCTCTGCACAGTAAAATAACTGAGCTATTTTGGGTAGGAGAAAACCAACTCCTGTTGCTGTTTGAGAACCGATGGAACTATAGTAAAAAAATAAAAAAATCCCCAAACTTAAAGATCCAGTAGTTTTAATGTTGACGTTTGCTCTTATAAATCAGACTTCACACAATTGGACAAGATTCTTTGGTTTTTAGATATTAAACTCTGTTAGTAATAAAGATGTATGGGACAAATTCCATATGTAGGTATATTACATATCTGTAGGTTGAAGCCTGCAGATACTTATCAAAGTATTCCTGATAGTTGACTGATAACCAGAATTTTTTTTCAGTTAAAATGTTAATATAATCATTAAAAGTGCAGACATTAAAAATAGGTACAGTCAAAATGTAGCAGCAGGGAAGGTGTCCCTGCTCATGGCAGGGGGGCTGGAACTAGATGATCTTTAAGGTCCCTTCCAAACCAAACCGTTCTGTGATTCTGTAGTTTTTAGAAATCTTAGTCTTGTTTTTTCTCTCCATTCTCATAAGGAAGGAGCTGTTTTGTCCACTGTACTTATTCTCTTCTTTAAGCATTGGCTGTCAGCTGTTGTTGAAACAGGATATTGAGTTGCTTTTCTTGGTTTGACCTAGAATAGCTGTTCTTATTTTCCTTCACTCGACCGTTTTTAGCAATCATCACCCATTAGATTGGTCCATCTGTAAATGTCTGTCAGAGTTTATAAACACACACACATTTACACACACTCCCATTTCCTGCGCAGTCAGTGGTTAGACAACAATTCTAAAATGGAAGTTTCCTGGATGGCAAGCAGATCACCATTTGGACAGTTATTTGGTAATAGATTTTGGGTTTTTTCCACAGAAGACTGCTTCATTGTGTCGAATTGTTACATGCAGAAGGCATGCTATACTTGTTTGGTTTTCCAAGTTTGGTCTGGATTTTCTGTGGATTGTTCAAAATGTGTCACTGTTTCAATCAAAAGCCCACATATTGCTGCCTCTCCCAGGAGAAGCAATAAAGGATATTACTATGTGAAAGAAAACTTGTCTTTTTTTCACTTATGCTTGTGTTTGTCCCCTGAAACACTTTACTGTTTTCTTTGTGTATCCTGATTGATTGTCTTGCCTTTTTAGAAAGCCTCAAGATGCAGAATTGGCACCAGAAACAAGCCACTTCAGCTGGCAGAGGATTATGCTTATTCTGGAATTGCTGCAGCATAAGAAGAAACTCAGACATCCGCAGGCATTGGTATCTCCACTTTTTAACCTGCTGAGCCGGTAATCATGCCTCCATAACACATAAGTCCTTGAGCATTCTCTTCTGCAGCAGACATTGTAAAGTGTTAAATATGGGCTACTTTCTCTCTACTTTTTTGCCATGTTTGGTAGCTTAGCTTTCCCTTTTAACTTGAACTTCTTTTAGGTAAACCAGATGAGGGGAATGGGAAGTTGTTATAACTCTTTTTCCCTTTAAACAATATGATGGGCTTGTTAAGATTTCTGAGATACATAGCTTCTTAGTGAAGCTTTTGTTTCTCAGGTGGAGTGCTTGGGATTGCTAAGAAGGATGATACCAGTGCTGAAACTGGCACAATCGACAGAACTTGTGTATTTTGCAAAGCTATTATAATAATACTCTTAAGTGTTGAAATTCCTCTCGGAACACTCTAGAGCAGCCTTCACGCAGTGCAACCCAAGAAAATTGTCGCTTTCCTGCCAGCGCTATCTCCAGACACTTAGGAAAGTTTACATATAGGTTGGGTATTTATCTTTTTTACTTAAGACTTGCCTTTACATAGGCTGGCAATCATATTTCAGGTAATCATCTTATGTTCTTGACAGTGCTTTGATTAAATGTCTTTTATAAGACCAGTTGATGTGCTTGAAAACAAAAAAGGAGACACTTTTGTCCGTGCTTTTTAGAAGCCTCAATTTAGAACTTCTGTAGAATGAAGATTGCCATTGGTTATTTGTGTCTTAATATGCAGTTGGTCACTTTTGTCTCCTTTGTCAATCTCTTAATGTAATTCCTGAATGTGTAGGAGTCTGGAACCTATGGCATCAGAAGAAGAAAATATGGAATATACAAAGCAGCTAATCCTCAGCTGCCTGCTAAGCATATGTCAGAAACTGACTTCAGATCGTAGCAAGATACCAGCAGGTAAAAATTCCTAGATTCCTTTCTTCTCTCACCAGTACAACATTGAAACAATGGCCTCTAACTTCGTCTTTCTTTCAGTCTACATAGTATTGTTAAGGAGAGAGAGATTTGTCTACAGTGTGCACAAAGTTGCTTTCTAAATCATTTTCTATAGATCCCTTAGGTATGGCTTGCAAATTGAAACCAGTGCTTGAGTGTGCTGTTTCTTCCTTATATGGTTGACCATTGAAGTATTGGTATTTTTTAATAGTGAATATTTTTTACTGGCAGATACCCTCGACAAAGAAAAATTCAATGTGGAACTGATAGTTCAGTGCATCAGGATTTCTAAAATGCCCCAGACACACCATCATGCACTGCTTCTCCTTGGTGCTGTTGCTGGCATGTTTCCTGTAAGTAGTACCTGAAATGCATATGTTGACTCTTCAGGTTCCAAATACTGGGAAGAGTGAAGAACAGATAGAACTGTTGTACGGGGAGAAACTTTCTGAAAGGAGCAAGACGCAGGATATACAGGTTCCCTGCTCTTTTAGGGCTTTCTGTTCCATTTAACTTGAGATCAAATCAGTCTTAATATTTTGGTCACAAGTCATTTATGACTTGCAGTTAAGTGCATTAAAAATGGAACTAGCTTTCTGACAGCAGTCTTGCCTCACTTTCCCACTGTGGTCAAAGTTCTTGTGCCTTTGTTCTTTTTTCCCCTGCTTTTTCATATGCCAGAGAGAAAACATTCAGCCCGTTTACTTATTCTATGTAAGAATAAGTAGCACAAATATTCTCACAAGTTCCTAACTTGTACAACACTGCGAAATGTAGTTGAATGATGGTAAAACCAGGTTGGTGTGATTTTAATTGACCAAGAAGCAGGCCTTTTCCTCTATGGATTGAAATCTGACTGTACGCTCAGTCTTCTAAGTAAGATTCTTTTGAAATTATAACAGCAGCAAAATGTATCCAGATGTATCAGACTCAGTTTGCATATTCGTCTTTACCTCGGTACTTTCTCCACACATTTGGAAGGATAGCATTTTCTGAAAAGCAAAAATTGGAATGTTTTTGACAGATCTGTGGAAGATTTGGATTTTGATTCTTGGGGTTCTTTTCTTTTGTCGCCATCATACTGCCATCACTTGGTATAGAACCAAGCTTTTATTCTACATTAATATTAGCTCTTAAAAGATTTTCAAGGTCAGAGTACAAGGAAGTATTTTTGCCTGAGTCTCATCTCTCTTTTTAAATCTAAAACACTAGTTCAGTTCACTAAAACTGAATGAAAAATGTGCCCATAACTTCTTGCTCTAAGTTTTGGTAAAATCTGGGAAACTAACTCTTGAGTTAGGTGACATCTCTAATCCAGCCCTCAAACTAATTACTGTGTTTACAGTCTAACCCCCCCAAAAAGACAAAACTTAAAATGAACATGGTTGGTTTCCACTGTATGATTGTAGATACTGCAGATGTTTTGCAGATATAAAAAAGGGTGGGTGGGAAAGGTATGAAAATGACTGCGCCACAGTCACATTTGTGCTTCTGCAAATCTCCCCATAGCTGATTTTGCATGGCACTAGGTATTTCATCAAATTAAACTCTCAATTTCTACTCAAGAATTACTTGCTTAGAAGTGTATCTTGGGTTTCTAAATAATATTTAGAACCCTAACAATCACAGAGTAATTGGCTTTAAGGGACACTCAACATTTAAAAATAGTTCAGTGGAGATTTTTGAAGATACTAATGAGTCGTTTTCTTTTATAGGAGCCTTGTGGCATTTGTGGGAAGGAGAAATGCCTTAAGGTATAATATGCAGAGCAGCAGAATTCAAAAAATAAATTAATCTCATCTGTTGTCTTTTCCAGGATAAAGTTCTCCACAATATTATGCCCATTTTTACATTCATGGGAGCAAACATCTTGCGTCTGGATGATACTTACACATTCCAAGTAATTAATAAGACGGTGCAGATGGTTATTCCAGCTCTTATACAGGTAAATCTCTCTGTGATGCAAAAGAGTAAAAAAAGGTGAACAATAAGATTATTAAGTAGAGTAAGTGGTTTAGAATATCAGTGGTAGAAAAAATTGTAGCCTAATCTAGGATTATTTTTAGACAGAAATTCAATTATATATAACTGTATTAACAGGTTGCTCCTTGTCTGACCAACTCAGTTTATCAGGCTACTGCTTTTTAATGTTATGAGCTCCTGCACTTCATAGATGGTTTAGCTGAAACAGTATCACACCTATACCTAAAGAGGACCTGAAACGTACTTTAAGTTTGAGGGTTTTCATCATCAACTGGTGCCAAGTAACCTCACATCTTTTTTTCATCTCCCTTCCTTCCCCGCCCCCCTTCCTTTTTTCTTTCCCTTCCCCTTCCTATTTTTCTGATTCTATTTGAAGCATCTTCCTGAAACACTGAGAAGGAATTGAGTGATTGAAAACTGTTTATTTTGGAGCACTGACCTTTTCTTTGAGATTTTGGTTTTGGTAATCCCATCGTCAGGCACGCAGGGCTTTCTCTTATTTTCTGAATTTACAAGAGCAAACTTGTACCCACCTGCATTAATCTGTTTGAACTGCTGTACCTGTTTGTACGCAGGCTGAAGACAGTGATCTGTCAGAGTCCTCTGGAAGTGTGGAAGAAGTGGTGATCAAGATCATACGTGTGTTTGTGGATGCCTTGCCCCATGTGCCGGAGCACCGCCGCTTGCCAATCCTGGCCCAGCTGATCACTACAGTGGGAGGAGACAAGTTCCTCTGGGTTCTCCTAGTGCTGCTGTTCGAGCAGTATGTCACCAAAACTGTGACTGCAACATCAAGCACAGACAAGGTTAGAAGACAAGTGGAGTCACCTTTCTTCTCAAGAGACTGAGCTTCCCCCTTTCTCTTCACGATCTGTCCTTTAAGGAGGTGCAAGACAAGCCCTTAGATTATAATAAAATATATAGCGAGCTCTGAGCTTGTGCTGTAGCAGAACCTCATGGGGATGCTGATAGAATTTGTATTGCAGACACAATATTGTTTTGTCCTGGAGCCTGAATAAATCGGATCATATTGTACAGCAGTGCTTGACCTGAAGAGCTGATAATCTGATTATGAAGGGCTTCAATATTTTAGAAGAGGGTTTTTTTCTAATAAATGTGTTCGTGACACATGATACAGGTCTTCCTGTACAGCCCAAGATAAAAACTATAACGTTTTTGTGCAGCCAGGCCCATGAATTAGGTGAAAGCTTAGTTTATGGGGAAAACTAAAAGATTAAAGCAACATTGGTGAAAAGATGCAGCCTTTGCTGTAGCAATTTAATCTCCACACTGTGGAACTACATTCTCTCCAAGAGCTTACTGCTGTTACCCTTGGTGTTAATCCAGCTCACCATGACATTTTCACAAACTCAGTAAGGTGTTTTTGAGTCCTTTCATCATTATTAGTAATACTAATTCTTGATCTTTTTTTATTTCTTTTTTTCTTTTTTTTTTTTTTAATTTTGAAACCATAAACAGGATGCCGTTCTGGAAGCAGACACAGCATTTTGGATTTCCATCTGTTGTGAATTTAATGTACAGACTCAGTTCCAGGGCATGATGAAAATAATCCAGTATTTGACAGAACTGCCTGAGAACAAAGAAGGTAACCACAAAATGCATGTAAACCCTCCAATTGCAGGGGACACGGGGTAATGGTTTTAAACTGAAAGAGGATAGATGTAGACTAGATATAAGGAAGATATATTTTATGATGAGGGTGATGAGGCGCTGGCACAAGTTGCTGAGAGAAGCTGTGGCTGCCCCATCTCGGAAAACATTCAAAGCCAAGTTGGAGAGGGCTCTGAGCAGCTTGGTCTAGTGGAAGGTGTCTCTGCCCATGGCAGGGGGGTTGGACTAGATGACCTTAAATGTCCCTTCCAACGCAAACCGTTGTATGATTCTGATTCTGTTACTCCTCTAGACAGAAGACTGAGGGATATGATTTACTATAATGACTTCTTAATAATACAGCTTATATGTGATTACTTACCTTTTTTTTTAAATCCTTTTAATTATAGATTAATTTGAGCACTTTAGAATCAAACAGTATTCCTCATTTAAAAGATCAAGTAAATCATTTAGCTGAAGTGGAAAGCTGTTATAGAAGACAAGATCACAGGGACTACCAGTCATTTCTGGTGTGTGATGCGGTGTATATGGTCCAGCCTCTAAAAACTCATGTTTGTAGCCAGTTTACCATAGCTTTAGCACCAAGAAAAAAGATTCTTCATGTAAAAATGATCAGATGGCATGGCAGTGAACTGGCACTGCTTCTTGTGAAGCTGGTGAAATGAAAAATTAATCTCCTGTGGTATTCCAGAGCATCTTCCTTGGAAATTTGGCATAGTTTTGGGTACTGCAGAATGACTATCTTTGAAAGACATCTGGCTTTTTTACTTTGTTTCCATAACCAGAAATCAAAATTTATCTTTTTCTGTTAGCTACAAATTTGTTTTGTGAACATTTTCAACAGATGATCCTGGGCCAAAAAAGTCAAAAACATGCAAGACGAAGCTAAAAACTCAGGATGGGCAGCTCTTTGATGTGGAGTGTCACTCAGACAAACAACTTCGGCATTTCAAATTCTTGTCAGTCTCCTTCATGTCACAGCTTTTATCCTCTCAGAGTTTTGTGAAGAAGGTAATAATGGCAGATTGCTTTTAAACTTATCGTATTAAGTAATTGTGCCATACTGTAGTAGATGAGATTTAATTTGCTTTTTAATATGGCATTGTGTGCAAAGGGGATGAAATCCAGTGTATCTTACTGACACCTTCATTGACAGAGTTTTGAAACCTCTCAGTAATGCTAATTGGTTTTTAATACAGCTTTTCCAGAGACTGTTTGTGTGATTGATGAGTAGGTAATAAAGTGAAAATCTGGTCCCAGTGAATTCCCACTGGCTTTATGGAGTCTGGGATTTCACTCACAGCCTTTAACTCAAAGTTTGGAGTGGGATTCATACTATTAATCTGAAAAGACTAAATGTTACAAATTTTAGGCTGCAGGTCTAGCTGGAAGTACTTCCCTGTTTTTCAGCTGAATGTTGTTCACCAGCATCAAACGTATTTGCTACTGTGACTGCTTTGCCTAAGATTCTCAGATTTCCTTCTAGAATGATGGATTAAGTGCAGATGTGAGGAATTCATTCTTACCATGTTAGTGGACATTTCATTTAGAACAAACGAATTTGCGTATACTGGGATAGTAACTCAGTGGGGAGATGGAAGTTTCACAGTTGGCATTTTCATTCTTCCTTTTTAACCCAGATAGTTGAATGTGAAGAAACAGAAGAGCTGCAGAAGTTGGAACAGAGGTATGCTTTAAATCTGCTCCACTATTATTTGTAGCTTTTACTACAGCCTGCGATTGTTTTTAAATATAGTTCATTAGACTTTTTATTTTGCACCCCAAGGACGCTTTCAGTTGTGCTCAGCAACAACCTGTACTTATTATATACAAGTTATTTAGTTTGGGTTTTTGTTTGGGGTTTGATTTTTTGGTTTTTATATGATGTGGAGTTTTTTATTTCTGAAAGATTGCTCTACCCAATATCCACTCTTTCTGCATTTCTGATAGCGCTTATTTGCACACTTGGCCATAACTGTTCTGCTGTTGCTGATGGAGTCTCTTAAAGAATTACAGATTTTTAGCAAAACATGTTGCTTCATTAATAGGAAGAAAAAAAATCATTGTTCACAGGTGCCCCTATGCTGGTGTAATAAAGTTACCAGTGGCCACAGTTGTAGTCATTGGGCTATAACAGCCAATGATGCAAAATTGAGGGTTTCTTTTGTGGAAGCTTAACTTTTATGTTTGTTCTATGTGAAAAAGGGTATAGGATTTATTTTAAATGCTATGTTCCTTAAAAGCTCATTTTTAAACATCTACATTTTCCCAGATCGTTTTTGTTTTAAAGTAAAGTTGTTAGGTAGAACTACTGCTGTATGTAGATGCTAATCTGGGGGTAATAGGTAGTCTTCTTTAATGTGCACGTGATTGTCCTTATTGCCATAGCTTTTTGTTAATGATGTGGTCTGCTAGTCTCTCCATTAGGAGTTTCATTATCTGTTATTGTTGCTGTTTTGTGAAATTTCATGTTTACCAGAAAGAAAGTCAACTTCTGTAGTGTCCTTTTATTACTAAAAGATGCTTCCTTTCTACCCAGGCTATTAGAAGAAGTTCTTCACTATATTAACACTGTGGCATCTTCAGTGGAAGGAAATGTGGACAAGCCAACAGCCAAATTCTGGAGGGTTCTGCTTAACAAGTCCTATGATATGCTGGATAAGGTATGCCTCATTAGCTCTCATGTTAGCAGTGGGACATTTCTGCTTTTGCTTATTAATATGATTATAACTTTTTTAGGATTTCCTGTTGGATTAGTACTAATCTTGATTGGATTTGCTGCAGGCTGGTGCATCATTGTTTAAACTCCTTTAACAACTTCAATAACTACAGCTAACAGCTTAGACAGGAATGCCTGTTTCCTCTAGTTAGTATTCTACTGGCTGGACGCAGTCATTTCACTACATGGTGGAAAATAATGGCTTTTGGCAGCATTTCTCACTGTTAACTCATAAAAGGGTTTAACTAATGCTAATGGAACTGTTGGATATTTCTACATGGAATTGAAGTTGAGAAGAAAATTGCTTATGTTTTTCTTTCTGATCTTTTTCTGATCAGAAGTATATTTGTAGAATTGGACTGGCTATCATTGCATGCTGTGGAACATGTGTCTTTACTTCTGGATTTCGGGGCGGGGTTTTTGCCTGTGAAGCGGTATTCCAGTTTTCCTGATGTATGTGCACAGGGCACTACCAGAAGTATTTTAGGGTAAGGAGGGAAAGCTCACCAGTGTGAAGAGGAATTGCTGAGGAAATCTCAGGCGTAGTGGATAATGGCTGCTGAGCAGCCAGTGAACATATGTTAAGTACTGTAACTGGAACCTGCTTTGTTCTTTTGCTTGACTCAGATCCAGCATTGCTGGCCTGTCCTCTCTTCTTTGATCCTGAAACCCATGTGGGAAGTCAAAGAGAGTTTTCCTGTCTTATTTGGAGGCTACCAGGTCACAGCACATGGAATAGTGTTTGCGGTATTGTTCTGTTTGTGTTTTCTTGTAGGTTAATGCCTTATTGCCAACAGAAACCTTCATCCCTGTTATTAGGGGACTAATAATGAATCAGCTCCCATCTGTGAGACGTAAGGCAATGGACCTTTTGAACAACAAGGTGCAGCAACGCACAAAGTGGCAGAAGAGCCAGGTGAGGCTAAGTGGTTAAGCTCAGTTCCTTTAGCAGAAGTAACTAGAGAGAGAGATGTAGAAGTGGTTTGTTCTATGTAAAGATGACAAGTAGCCAAGTCTGGCAGGTAGCATAGGAGTAGTGAGATATAGGCTCCCTGACCATCATTACCTTGTGTGTTCTGAGTTTCTAATTGCATGTCTAAAGGGTGTTCTCTTGTCTTTTTAGATCCTGCAGCTCTTAGAGCTAGTTCCTGAGCTCATTGCTATTGCACAGTGTAAAAGAAAAGAGGAAGAGGAGGAGCAAGCCATCAACAGGCAAACTGCTTTGTTCAGCCTCAAGCTACTCTGCAAAGGTTTTGGCACAGAAAATCCAGTGCCGTTTGTTCCTGTTCTGAAAACTGCCATTGATCTAATTTCTTCAGAGAAAGAGGAAAAGAATGTGATGGGAAGTGCTTTGCTATGTATAGCTGAGGTCACCTATATGCTGAAAGCCCAAGCAATACCTCAGCTTCCAAGGTACTGTTGGGTTCTTTTTAACAGAACCAATTGCAGCAGGAATTATACTAAAATGCATTACTGAAGGAATGCTGGTGAAGGCCAAGTGGCAGTCTGCGTGCGTGTGTTTTGTGTAGATAAGAATGAACATATTCATAGTGCTTAAAGGTGCTTGCTGGTCATAGAACTAAGAAGCTAGTGGTGAAATTGTAAGAGTTTTAGAATTGGTAGAGTTCAAGTTTCTTATTGTCATTAAATCTTTAAACAAAAGACAGGGCTTTGAGCAACCTGAACTAGCGAAAGATGTCTCTGCTTATGGCAGGGGGATTGGACTAGGTGATTTTAACGATAGCTTCTGACCAGAACCAGTCCGCAATTTGAAATCTAATACCCTTCATTAGCTTCGAAAAAATGAAATACAGCAGAATAGCCAAGAATACTGAGTTTTCTCAAATATACATGTAAAAAATTGTGTAGAATTTGTCCCTGCAGGCTTAACAGATGGATTTATGGGATTGGAAATGTGCCGCCAACTGGTCAGTGGTTTCACCTTCATCTGTCTATGCTTGGTTATTCACAGGCTGATGCCAGCATTGTTGAAGACTTTAAAAAATAAGAAGGACCTGGTCTCCAACGAGATTTACTTGCTGAGTGCTGTCACTGCTCTGCTGAAGGTTGCAGAAACATTACCACACTTCCTTAGCCCTTATCTTTTGGATTGCTTGCTGCAGGTGAGCTCTCTCAATTCCTATAGATATGTAAAGGGGGACAAGATCTGCCCAATTCCTCGAAGAAGATAACAGAGATTACTTTTTCTGTCTGAAACTGAAATAGATGTGCCAACTAGGTGGAAGGTCATAACATATTACTTTTCCACTCACCTTCTTATGCAGATAACTAAAACAAAGAGTATAAGAGCATCTCCTATTCCTCGCTCTGATAGATTGCAGCTTGCCTGTTAGGAAAGAAAGATGAATCCTGGAGGATCATTCTATAATATCCATGATATCATCAAATGTGTTGGGGTAATTCTGACCCCTTACTGCTGACGTGTGTTTTTTCAGTCTGAAAAAGACAGCGAAGCTTTGTACACGGACATCTTAACACAAGGTGCTCAGGTGCTGCAAACAGCAAAATTCCTGTCTGCCATTTGCAACAGATTATTGTAAACCAAGTTCTTGTTGTTCTAAGTATGTCTGACTTTTGTTGGATTTCCTGATAGGTTGTCCGCTTGGAAAAGTTTGTGGTCGAGTTTGGTCCTTCTTCCCAGATAAGCTTACGTGTATCATCATTGAAAACTATCCTAGCTACAAGGCTTGCTCCCCGAGTATTCTTGCCTGCGGTTATGAAGTGTTACAGTGAAGTGGCAAATACCCGGAAGGTAAGGACTTCTTTTTTTTTTTCATTCTTTTGCATTGTGATTAAAAAGAATGAAAGGGAGGAAAAAAATACAACCAAGCAGTGCAAAATTTGGTCCAACTGTCCTGGCTGTGTCCTGTCCCAGCCTCTTACCTACCATCAGCCTACTTGCTGGGGCAGCAGAGTGAGAAACAAAGAAAGTCATAATGTTTTGTGAGCACTGGTCAACGTGTTACCAGTGTTTTGGTCACAAATCTAAAACACTGCACCATGTGAGCTGCTATGAAGAAAATTCATTCCATCCCAGCCAAACCTAGCAGAATCTTTATATTATCTCTGTTTTCTTTTGTACTGCAATGGTGATTCAGGAAAATTAGACTTGGGAGAAATGCACCAGTTTAATATCCTTAGCATGTTAGATGATGAATGCTTGAGAGATTGTCCATTCATAAAGGCTTTGATTTATCTGCTGGGAACTCAAGTTGAGTCATAATTTTCAACCAAGAGAGACCAAACTCTTTTCAGGAATCCTACTACCCTAAACCCCCCCAAATTATAGGAAAAAGCTTATTTATTTTATCGACAGTATTTTAATGAGTAAATGTATGAAGTGCCAAAATCCTATTTCGTTGTTATGTTTCTCAGTTACTGTCAGTATCACAGTTGCCTTTGCATTGCTTTGCTTTTGTTTTGCAGAACTGCCTGGTTCCCCTTATGAACATTTTGAAGGAGCACATTGTTACTATGGAGAAGGAGCACCTGATCTCCCATCAGTCTGAGCTGACAGCGTTTTTCATGAAAGCCCTGGACTTCCGAACAGATCATGCCAAGGTGGCTTGTTTAGGGGGATGAACAGCAGCAGCTCAACCTCTGCATGCTAATTCTATCAGTTGTTTTTAAAAAAATATTAGTAGTTTCCATGGCATTTGTGCTTGGAAATTCTGGGTATCAAATACTCTGTGTTCTGGAATTTTCTTGGGGTAGAAAACGTCACAGTTAGGTATTTAGTCTGAAACAAACTGAAATATGCTTTGAAAACTGAAATTCTTACATTTCAAACTTGGAATTCTCTTTCTAATTTTTCCCAGGATGATTTAGAGGAAGTTGGTAAGACAGAGACTTACATTATTGATTGTCTAATAAGCATGGTTATGAAACTTTCCGAGGCTTCTTTCAGACCCCTCTTCTTTAAGGTAAGAAGTTTAAATATAATACATCTGCATCAGCACATTTGTGTTTTCCAGTGGACAGACACAGGAAAGAGCTAATCTGACTTCCACTTTCAGCTCTTTGACTGGTCCAAAACAGAGTCTGCCCTAAAAGACAGACTACTGACATTCCACCGAATAGCAGATTGCATCGCAGACAAGCTCAAGGGCCTCTTCACCCTGTTTGCTGGTCATTTATTGAAGCCATTTGCTGAGACACTGAACCAGGTCAACGTTTCTAAAACTGGTAAGTTTTCAGTTACTAACTATAGAGAGGTGTTGGCAGGCTAACTTAATTGCTGAAATAGGTTAATTATAATTGATGAAAGTTTAGTCTTACAGGATTTACTTCACAGCACGTACCTCATTTCTCTTTCTTTCTCTCATAAATAAGGCATCTTTCTTATTCTAGTGGAACAAAAGGACATATTTCATCCATGGGCTCTGGGCTGCCAGTACAAACTTGAGACCACATGAAAATTTTCAGTGTCAGTCCCAGTGAATTTCATGAAAATGAAATTGTGTGGGAAAAGGACAACTTGTTTCTGTTTAGCCTTTTTTCTTTTTTTCCATACTTTGACTTCTCTTACATGTTACCTGGTGTATTCAGACTCCTCTGCTTTCTTGGCAAAAATACATATTACTTTTTTGTATGGGAAACTATTTGCTCATCCTATTTGTAGTGAAGAAATTCTCCACATCCACTGGTATAGCCCGTTTCTTCCTGTAGCCCATGTCTAGTCCCTTTTATCCCGAGTTGACTATGAACAGCAGTGGCAGACCTGCTAGGGCATTAGCTAAAAGCCAGATAATATATTGCATCTTTATTGTTCTGAGTGATGAGTACATAATTGCTATGTAGTCATCCTTTAGCTATGTTCACAAATGAATAATGTTTCTATTTTCCTCTACTCCTTGATTGACATATAGATGAAGCTTTCTTTGACTGTGAGAATAGCACAGAGAAGAGCTGTCTGCTGTTGCAGTTCACCATGAATTGTCTGCACAAGCTCTTCCTGTTTGACACCCAAAAGTTCCTGAGTAAGGAAAGAGCAGAAACCTTGATGATGCCTCTGGTTGATCAGGTATTGACAGACACAGGAAAAACAATTCAAAACTGACTTTTTTTTTCCCATCTGAAAGGTTTATTATTTTTAACTATTTAACCTCACCTCAATCCTCTCCCTTAACAAAAAGGGAGGAATTAATGTATTAATTAATTAATGTAAATAGGTTGTCTGTGGCCCAAAGACAAAGCAGTATTAACTGCTTTGCCTAAGGCTCTGAATTACCGATTTATCCTCTTCTGAACATTGTCATTCTGTAAGGTTCATGCATGTTGTTCAGTTCTTGCAGACCAGTTGCACTCCCACTGATGGTCTTTGACACAGCTCTTGAGTACCTAAAAGCCAAAACTAGAAGTGCTTTTGGCTTGATTTATTTGTTTGGATCTGTTTGACAAGCTTTTTATTCACAGCTAGAAAATACACTTGGAGGAGATGAGAAGTTCCAGGACAGAGTGACAGCACACCTGATACCCTGCATAGCTCAGTTTGCAGTGGCAATGGCAGATGACTCTCTTTGGAAACCACTGAACTACCAGATCCTGCTGAAAATGAGGCACACTTCTTCTAAGGTTGGGAGCTGTCAGCATTCAAACTGGCTTTCCTTGTTGCATTAGAAAATGGGAACACCGCGTTCGTAACCAGAATTGGATTGGCCAAGTCACTACTAAGATACTCACCTAAGTTAAAATACTGATACTGTATTGGGAGTACTGTGCTACTCTCAGGCCATAGAGAGACATGAACAAGATGGCCTTCTGCTCTTACTGTAAGCAGGCAATATTCCACGTGTGGATGGGTTCCCTACTGTGTGGTTTGGGTTCTTTAAAGATTGGATAGCTGTTGGAATAAAAGCTGTTTGTGTAGGAAGAAAGAGGGAGAACTGGAAGACGGTTATCTATCAACCTTCAGACTTTATTATGTGCAATTGTCAAGGCTCTCCTATTTGACAGGCTGTAGCTCTTCAAGGGGAGTACTTGGGTTGTCATTGTAATGAGCTAAGTCTTTCTGATACAGTGAAACAGCTGCATTGCAACAGGAAGTTCAAGACCATTTTATCAAATAACTTACCTGCTTCTTGCAACCTATTTTTATCTTTCACATTATCCTAACCCAAGTGTTGAGATTTAAACTGGTGTAAACTAGTTCCCTTCAGTAGCAGGAGCTAGTTTACAAACTTAGATGGAAAGAAAGTAGAGGCAGGCAGGGGACAAAACAGAGAACTACACTAAAATGTTTGTTTCCTTACAAAGATTACTGTTTTGATTTAGGTCCGATTTGCTGCTCTGCTTGCTTTGGTAGAAGTTGCACAGAAACTGAAAGAGAACTACCTGGTCCTGCTACCTGAATCCATTCCATTCTTAGCTGAGCTCATGGAAGGTAATGTTCTAAGTGGCACTGGTGCAAACAACAGGCCTAAGACAAAAAAGAGAATAAGGGTCACTTTTCAAAGGTTCAGACAGTATGATTGCTATAGTTGCTGTAAAACTCATATATTGGTATACGGTAGGCTTAAACTGCACAGGATGCAAACTGAAGTGGGTTGCATGCAACAATTCTAAAGTTCAATTACGGTAGGTTCTTCAGTGCACGCATCTCCCTAGTTTCATGTTTTAGATCAGTGTTACAATAGAAATAATTCACCCAAGTCCTGAGGCAGCACCAAAGTATTTTTTAATAGTAATTTCATACCTGGTGTTTGAAGCGAGTTCTGGCCTTGACGAGTGATGAGACCTTCCTAGGGTAGCTTTCAATGGGTGCTCTACTTAATTCCTGCTTTCTTTCTTTTTCTAGATGAATGTGAAGAAGTTGAACAGCTGTGTCAGAAGACAATTCAGCAACTAGAAGTCATTTTAGGAGAACCACTTCAAAGCTACTTCTAAGTTGATTTTGTTTTCAGATTTTGTCTGAATCATGTTAGCTGCGCACAGGCTACTGTTACAGGCAAAATTAGTCATACTAATTTTTATTGGAGCTAAGTTCTTAAGTTTTTAATAAAACATTGTAAGAATCCGGCTTTGTAATTTCTGGATGGTCTTGGGCTTTTCCTTAACTGCTGTTTTCTTAACAGTGGGAGACTGGAGCAAGCTATAAGCAAATTCTGATAGGGCACAGAGTGACACACAAGACACTCTTGAGTTCTGCTGTTTGGGATACGGAGTCCGTGTCCCTGTGGAGGGCCTGTAAGCATGGTACTCATGGCACCTATGTGCTGCAGTACTGAGAATCTGCTTTTCTGTCTTTTCAGGGAAGCAAAAAGTAAAGCCATGGAAGATACTGAAAAGGAAGTTACAATAAATTAGTTTTTAGTTTTTTAGGCTTTTTAGTTTTTAAAGACAAGCTAAAGCAATAGCACTTACTTATCTGAAGAATAAATTGCTTGCACTGTTAATAAATGTACCAAAAAATTCACCACCTGTTTTGCACCAGAAGGTGCTGGTTCCTTACATCGCTAATATGAAAGGCACTGAAATTCTAAAGTATGGTTTAAAATGCAACTGGTAAGAACACTATAAAGAAGGTACTCGTATGTCCCATCTAGTGCTGGGAACAGGCCTCTGTTCAGGGTATAGCATGCCATGCAGATCTCCTCTACAGCAAGGTTGCCCCTTTGTGGTCATTCACGCTCTTAAAGGATTTTCTTAGAAAACAACTATTAATCATGTCTGCTGTCAAACAAAAAGAATGTGCACATGAGAACTTCCTGCTCAACTCTTAGATAAAGGCAAGGACACCCAAGTGGGAGCTGCCTACCAGCTCCTCTATTACCATCAGTCAGCTAAGTTGATCATGCAGCACAACACTGTCCTGAAGGACACACCAGCACAGCAGAGACCTACTCAGGGTAACTGGTCTGTGGATCACTAACTCCTCGATGGGGAAACGGTCTTCCAGACACAATCACTGTGCTACCTTGGAGATATGAGTAAGATAATAAGCAACACAAGACAAAATATAAACAAAAAGGGGTAATAGCTATGTAGCTACATTATAGAAAAGCAGAGTTCACAAATGTTTTTATTTATGCTTTTTATACATTAAATCTGGTGATTTATTTTAAACAGTCTTTTAAGGTACATCTTATTCTTGAAATTGCTTCACTCTTTTTAAGATAAATATGAACATTCCTCATACATGTATTAACAGCCAGGAACAACTTTTTAAAAGTATAAAAATTGAGACTGACATTTGTACAGAAAACTGAACATGAACAGGTTGTTTCAGATAGTATTTTAATACAAGACTGAAAAAGGATTCATTCTTTGTTCCACTGATGAGTATCTGAGTCTTATATCTCAGCTGAAACCCTGCCTGGAGTACCTGGGTTCACACATTTATTTTTTCTCAATGAAAACAGCAAACATCCATTTCAGTCCCTGAGCAATCTCAACTCAGTTCAGAACCGTTTCAGATCAAACAAGCATTCAAAAGCTCACACAGTGGCTACCAGTGAAATAATTTTCATTTGTAACACTTTGGAAAACTAAAATCAAGAAATGCTGCTCTATGTTTGATTTAAAACACTTATAAGCAGAAGGTGTCAGATAAGGTCCTACTGCACAGCAGGCTCAGAAGATCAAATTCTTTGCCTTTTGCTAGAACTGATGGGTCAACTGTTTCCTCAATCCACCTCAGTCAAAAGGTTATAGTTGCTAATATAAACTAGTAAAGTAGTGCTAATATAAGTAGTAAAGTATATTTAAGAATTCTATTTTAAATGAATTATCAATGTCCCTTGTGGTGTGGATAACCATATCTGCAGATCCTACTTCAGTATAGTTTCTGCTTCACTATATTGAATGTATGCTATCAAGGAATGCTGAGTAGTAGTTTAACTTGAACATACTGAGTGCAATTGTTAGATAAAGTATGATGCAGCATTTTCATATTCTTAGGTTCAGTAATACAGGAGATTTATCTGAGCAAACACTTACTTAGCTTGCCAGGATACTGTAAAGTAGAGGAGGATTCAATCTCGCAGTTATCAGTGCTGGTACTCTCCTAACTCAGAGAGGCAGACACAGAAGCCTAGGTAGATAAAGGCAGGCTCAGCATGAATCAGCACCTGTCTGTACTTGACAAGGAGGCACTGTTATTAGAAGAGGTTTAATTCTTTTAGTACTGATTGAAAAATAACTACCAACTCCTCACATCTAACAATTGAATGTCTCCTATGATTTCCACTATGTTGATCTTGTCAAGTTGTTTAAAACGATGCTTGTATTCCAGAGTGTGAACACCATTGACAGCAACTTTGAACTCGTGAGCATCACAGAAAATGATCAGCTGAAAAGCCAGAAAAGAAACAGTTACGTTTTAAGCTCAGGTAAGACATGGAAAATCAACCTGATGATCCAGCCTAGAGATGGGCAAGCCCTGCTTCTGTTACAAGGAATGTTTCATGCAAAAGAGACATTTTAAAATAAGCAAAACTTCAATAAAATCCATAGACTCATAGAATAACTCAAGTTGGAAGGGACCTGTGAGTCTGACTCATTTCAATCACAATTTGTTCTGAGCACAGACTGAGTTCTTGCAACAATTTAAAAGAAAGCTGTCATTAAACCCAAGTGAAGTCTCTGCTCCCTACAGTTCCCTTTCAATCCTGAGTATTCTCAAGACATTGAAATGCAGGAATGGCAGTTTTATTTAAATCTGTATTAGTGACACGATATTTAAGCACCACTGCTAATCCTTTTGATAAAATTACCAGTTTGATGCTATGTTTCAGTTAACCTTACCTCAAAGTATATCTCAGGACTGAAAGGGAAATTGGCAATTTCCTTTTCTTCTTCTCCCCAGCTGTCATGAAGGTATGAATTCCTTATAAAAGCTTTATTTTTCACTCGGGGATTCAGATGTAATGCAATGTCCTTGGAGTCACTTGATTTCAGATTTATCGTAAAGCTGGAAGATATTTTTTAAGTTTACTATACCACGGGTTTATAGACACAATGCAGTAGTCCATGCTATTTACCAAATCCTTAGCCAATATTCAGAACAGTGTGGAAGCCAGGACTGTGATTCACCTGAAGAACCAAGCAGGCAGTTAACATGCCTCCTTCACACAGAAAACTTGGCTACAGGCAGTAAATGCAGGACATGACCCCGCTAGATCTGCTTCATCACTCACAGCTTTCTGTTCATTTCTCAGTAAGGAGGTGTTGAGCCAAGAGGGCCAAGTGCTGCCCCCTATAGCATGAGGAAGCAGCATTCTCACAGAACCATGTGGTACTAGTTGCTCCACCATCTCTTTCTTAACTCAGGCAGTGGAGTAGGAAGCCTTGTTTTACCTAAAGATAGTCTTTCTGCCAACAAACTAGTTAGACTCTAAGGAAAAGTTTGAGGAGTCTCTCTGTACATGTAAGAGTCGTGTGACACAATGCATACAGAGTGTTACTTTGTAGTAAATTCTCCCCAGGCTGAATGAATACTCTCTAATCTCAGCTATGTCCACAACACAGGGTGCCTAAAGGGGGAGTCTTGGAGGAGAGTGATCAGAGGGAAAAGTCATCCAAATTCAAATGAATACTTCAACATGGGGCAAAGACCTTACTGCATTTGAAGAAGAAATACTCCTCCCCCAGATTAGCTCCAGCTGCCAGGTTATTGCCCTTTGAGAAGACTAGAATTGCTTAGTCCAAGTACAAAATAGCAAGCTGTGAAGCTCTCTTTTTCACCAAGGAATATCTATAACTGTGTGAACTGAAGACATTCAATAACTTACAAACTCTCTATATTTAAAAGCACAAACACAAAGAGCAACCCACAATGTTTTAATTAAACACCCAAAAGCATCTTCACACTTATAAGCAGTACATTCAGCATTTGAGATGAGCTAATAAGCTTTCCAAGCCAGAAGTCTGAAAACAAATGCTCCTATGTAAGTATTAATTATCCTGTCCAATTTAAAGTCGTTCAAACATTGTTGACATTTCTAGTCCTTGGGTTCCTGTATAAATAGGAATTCTGAGTGCTGTTCAGCTGCAGGGAAGTTATGTGCTCTGAGGAAGCAGGAGTGCAATGCATACACACAGCGTAAAAAGCATGCTTCTCATTGTTTGCACCAATTGCTTCATTTTTAGGCATGCTTCACAGAGCCAAAACTACCCTTCAAGCAAAGGGCATGCTGAAGCACCCACAGCTCCATTTTGAAGCATCCTCAGCTCCATTTTGACAGAGTTGCACTCCCCCTACCCCCACCCTCCTTTAAATCATCTCTTCTTAGCATCCTCTTGTTCCTAATTTGCTACCAAAATTATAGCTCATACTCCCCTACCAGCTTCCATCACTTGTTGTCAGGTACCTTCATGCTTATGCTGTCCCAGAGGAGGCCATCAAGAAATACTCGGAGAAATGTTGCAACATGCAGCATTTGAGCACACCAGCATCTCACCTCACTCGTTTTCCATTTACTTCTACCAGTTCTCTTACTCTTTGATCTCTTAAGAATAAAAGCTGTCTCGTATGACATGTGTGCTCACACGCTTCACACAATGGAAACCCTGAACAGACACACAATCTTGTGAATGATGCAGACTGAGCAGGTAAGACACTCAGGTTTTACCTTCACTTTTCACAAGGGAGCTGCTCTTCATAAAGTCCTCTCTAAAGAAGTATCCTGCAGGTTCCTGAGAAACTGCATTGTAGTTTCAGATGATTCCAAATGCAAAGTTGTAAGTGAGTAAGGATATACTGAGGCATGAAAAAGCCTACTCATTCTCAAGAGTAGCTCAGCTAAATAGAAGGAAAAAAAAAATAAATCAGCAACACTTACCTCTTTGGGTTTTTATTCACTTCTCCTTTAACGGTAATTGTGCATCCTGGACGAAGTCCTGTATCAAGTTTCTTAACATAAGGAACAGTCTGGAAGTACATCACCAGTAAAACTTTTTACTAATTTACTTTTTTAAAATATACAAACTGAACTTCACTACAGCACTAAGTTGTGCTGAGATAAACATATCAATATATTGGTTTTTTTTTCTTTAGAGTATCAATTTGGGTTCAAAATAAACATCTCTGCCATCATTAATGGTGGAAGGAGGGGAAAAAGGAAAAAAAAAAGGGAAAAAAAGTAAGCACAAAACTCCCTGCACTAATTTAAGTTTGTATCCTATAATTATTCAGATACAGACATCCTGACCTCTCCTCTTTGAAATCTTCAGTTACGCTTTAAAGAAAAAGATTCAGTCCCACAGTCGCCTAAGTACTAGAAGTAGGGTCACTGAGTATTCTGTCCTCCTGGCACCAGCACACAGATAATGCAAGCGTTTTATTTGCCTTTTTTTTGTTGTTGTGTTACAAGTTATTTTAATCAGGGAAAAGGAGTGAATGGAGAAATATCTGGCCTTATTTTTTCTTTTTGGTTGAAGTCCACCACTGGTAAATGACAATATTTCATGTTATTTGGTTTTGATAAGAAGACTGAAGAAGGCTGACTGTCAAGTAGTGAGACAACTAAAATCATGGTGCTCACTGCAACTTCACCTTCTCCACAAATTCTATTTGTATATATTCCTGGCTTCCAACCCCTTTTCAGTCTGAGTGTAGTCTCTACTCCAGCCTGGATACTGTCCACCTCTACAGCTTTTTGCAAAAAGATGAGCCCTCACTCCATCGATGCTCCCTGCTATATGGGTGTGAATTCCAACCCTAAGGTGCAATGCTAGCATCCAGCCACCTGAAGTGTATAGAGGAAGATGTAGCCAGACAGGTTCTGAGACACACACGTTAACATAAGGCCATTTGGTGTAAGATGACTGCAGAATACTTTTGTTTTGCAGGTAGTCCCTGAGGAGAAAGCTAAGTATGCTTATTTGAAACAGTTTTTAACGTGATTTGGTCCTTTAAAACTTCAGGCACCTTTTTTTATTTTTCTGTTTATGGCTGCAGATGCTGTGTTTATCTTTTGGGTTCTCCAAAGGATTTAACAAATACCCTCACTTTTACTAGCGGCAGAAAAGAGGATTACTCTCATCAAAACCTCATTGATGATCATCTCCCAGAAGATTCTTGATCCCGTTGTTTTGCGCATGCTTTTGTCATGAATAACTAAGATGTTTTTATTTCAATTTTTTTTTACTCTTCACATTTGCCACAAGTCTACACGAGAATTGTCTACTTACGAATTGTGAACCATCTGGCACTTCCCCCTGCATGAGAAAACAAACAACATTAACTAGTTTATCACATAATGGAGAGATTCATTCAACCTTTTACAAACATACATACATTTTCTATGTTTATCTTTGTTACTCCTAGAGCTGATGGCTGAGAGCTTTGTAAAGGCTGCAGAAAGAGAGATATTTAGATGTCACTGCTAACAACATAGAACTTTAACACGAAGTTGGTTTAGAAACATATGAGGACCCATGCTGCTTCAAAGCGTGAAATGTTAACACAGAAAACTAGGGCTATGGTAAAAAAAAAGTTAACCAAAGCCCTACAAACCAAGAAAAAGTCCTGAAGATCAATTGCTGTAGCCAAATTATGTCTTCAGCTTGTTTATTTCAATACAAGCCTCCATCTTCCTCCTCAGAAGAGTATATCAGAAGCAAAGACAAAAAGGAAACAATCACCCTTCTCCATTTTCCTTTCTTCCCCAAAGGATACAGCATTGGCAACCATAGACTAAAGCAACTCTGTTTCATTTTGTGTTTCGGACAGAAATCAACCTGCAGAACCTTCTTGCCCCCAGAGCTCTTCTGGGAGTTACATCCTTTAAGACCTTTCGTTTAAGACCTCAGACAGCTTTGGAGTAACATTATTCTGGCAACGTGCCCAAGCCCAAGTGATGGGGCCCACTAAAAATCTGTACACAGGTTTTGCAAATGCTCAGTGCACAGACATATTTTTAAAGCTTAGACCCCATTTCATTCAGGCCCACATCTCCACTGTCTATCAACCCAGTTACTAGTCTGTTGACCTGAGTTAGACCTGATGTTGGCAGTAAGAGACTCAAGCTTTGCTCACAGGGCAGTGAAGATGGGGCATCAGAGACACAGAACTACGTAGGCTGCCTTAGTGAAGTGGCAGGAAGAAAAGGAAAAGGCATTCACTTTCTGTATCTCCCTGCAATTTATCACCTTTCTTTTCTGCTCTAAAAGTCTCACCCTTCCAGAGCAGAAGGATCTCCCCTTCTGAAAATACTGTTCAACTCCTTGTTGGTTTATTTTCTCTAGTAGAGCTGGCAGTTGAAGAAGCTCAGCACTGCCTTTACTTCAGATGCACTGCAGTTTGGTTCAAGCGCAAATCAAGCCACAAAGTCTTTGAAAAAGGGCACCTCTTCTCACCTCCCAGAAACAAACATACACTCCTACTTACCACTTTGTTCAACTACTCAGTCATTTTAGCAGGAAAAACAGGGTTATATGCAAAAGCAGTGCCAGCTGTGGCTGAATTTGGCATTTGGAAGCCAAGCAACAAGTTACAGCCACAGCCAAACTTGTCACTTAGAAGCACTGAATTGTGAGAATTCATTCTGGAGTTCTTGCAATATTTGAAAAGTCTAATGCACTCCTAGATCCAGTATCCCATCAATTCTTACACCATCTGTCATACTAACTTTGTAAGCTGTGAACTTTGTCACTCTTTTGCCCTTAGCTTCAAGGCTAAAACAGACGCACAGAGATCCTCACATGAGACTCACATGTTGAAATGTAGGCGGAAGGGAGAAAAATGTTACTAGCATTAGACTGTGTAGCTGCTTTTCTTTACCTCCTTTTCACCATAAAATCCTACTCTGTAGTTTAGCAAGACAGAGAAAAGGAACTGAACAAGTCAGCTGTCAATATAACTTACATCAGGAACAAAATCTATAGTTTTGATCTGCACTTTGCCATATATTCCAAGAGTATCAATTCTTTCAAGGCTAATTCTGTGGTTATAGAGGAGCAAGTGCTTCTTGTTTACAGTCACCTAGAGAGACAGGAAACAAAACAGGAAAATTATATTACACATACATTACATCCGCAATGTATCAGATTATATGCATGTATCTGTTTTACACTGGTTTTGTACAGAAGCAGGGAGTGTCCTAAAAATTTCAGAGCAACTGCAGGGAGCGTCCTAAAAATTTCAGAGAAACTAAGTTCAGTTCATCTATGATTCAGTCTTTTTCTGTCACTATGTGATTTATTTGCCTACACTAAAATTTGCATTTCACACCTTTTGTTTCTATCACCTGATCATTTATCAATATGGTATTACGAAAGTAATAGAATCTATTACTGCAGTCTAACACAGCACGACAAATACACCTCACATATTCACACCAAGAGAGCTGTCCTACACTAGTCACAAAAAACGTTTATCCTAAGGTCAGCACATAAGGGAAGGGAGGGGTAGCCGTCTGCCAGTTACTTGGCTACTCATCCAACTTCGAGGGAAGCAACACAAATTAAAGGTCTGATTTACTTAGCAGCTCTTTAAAGAAAAACTCACAAACTTTTCTGTAGTTAGTCTATACCTAAGTAACAGAGAAACCAAGGCTTCCTACTATTTATTGTAATTATACAAAATACCTCTTTTTTATTGGCTTGAACAACTGTCTAGTGATAAAGAATCGACCCAGACTCACCTGGAATTTATTCTTTAAAACCATGATGATAATCTCAAATGATTTCCCTTTTTGAAAGGGCATCTCATAAGTGATCTCCTCCCAGCCCCATCTTTCCCTCTCCAGCGTGTTGCAAACAATGCAGCCAGACCTTTTGAAGCGGGGGTTGAAATGAAACGCTACATCAGCTCGAGGCGTTATGCTGCTGCCACACTGTAAATCCACCTGGAACCTAATCATAAGACAAACCATATTTAGCTCAGTCTGTCAAGAAATCACCTATAAGTTTGATACACTTGTTTTACTGTGGAGCCTCAAAACAGGCAGACACAATGAGTGTTGCTGGATGAGGAAAAAAAAAAAAAAACAAACAACAAACCCACATTTGTCCAACCTCTACACATTTGTGAAAAGCTCTCCCATGATTTTTTGCAATGAATTAAAGTACTTACATAATGGTTATCATTTGTATTAACATAAGCTCCTCACTTACTGTGTTTACCACCTTCTCTCCCACCATTTTCAGTAAAATAACCAAATGAACCTTGGGCAAAGTCAGGGAATAGAACCCCCATACCAGGCACATGCTCTAGTTTGATGTCAAAAGGAGTTAAAAGTGCACAAAATAAACAACCTGTCCCGAGACTATGACAACAGGAGCACAAGAGTGGAGAGATCATCAAAATGGAATGCTGTGAATACCTACATTATGGCCAACTATTGTTCAAATGAGAACCATAACAGGATATAAGGCCAGGCAAGAACTTAGTGGTAGCTGACAAAGATATAATCTCTAGTTACCTTAGGTAATTATAATACTACAAGACACACCTCTAAGAGGAGATTTTATATATAAGTATAGGACCACCTTGGTATAATGAGCTGGGTAAAAACCAAGAGATGTGTGACTGAGATTACCTGCATACCTGATGCAGGTAACCAGTCACTTATTTTGACATGGCTCCTCCCTTGTTAGCATTTTGTATAAAAGGCTTTACCTGTTTCCCTAGAAGATATGCTGGCTGTGTTAGCTGCCTGGTACCCTCTTCTGTGCAGAATTGCAATAAAGGCAAATACCTCAACTGAGTGTGTTGATTGGCTTTTGCACACCGGATAACTCTGCTTTAGAGACAACAGTTCATATCTACTTATCCCATCTTAAGTTAATTCCTTCATGCAACACATTCAGTTATCAATTTCATTAGTCTCAGATAATCCCATTGGACAGGGAGACATATGACAGGGAAAATAACTGCCAAGCAGGCAAAGCAAAAATCAAAAAGAAAGAATCAACATAAAGCAAAAAATCAATTCATCCATTAATTAACCACTTAAGCCTGTATTCACTCTGATGCTATCACAAGTATTTAGATCAATCCTTTTTGTGCCATAATAAGTAGAATCCCTGGAAACATTTTATCCATTACATTCCTGTTCACATGGTGACACTGCAAAAAGTGATACAGCAGTCACTACCTGTCTGCATCATCAGGAACAGTCCCATGGATCTTAATCAGCTGTCCAGGAGCAAGGCCACCAAATATTGTCCCAACATATGGAATGATCTCAAAGAAAGGGGGGGGAAAGAAAGAAAAATATTTAAATAACATTTTGTAATGGAAGCAGAAAAAGCCACAATAGTTCTAAAACCAATAATATAATACTTAGTTATGTGGTGCTCTAGCACATTAAAAGAAACACAACTAGCATTTTATTTAAAATAAACAGTAGAAAAGCACTAAATACCCACCACAACAGGATGGAAAAACTCAGCAGATTTTCACCTATGTAAACGAGGCTTCTCAGATAAAATTAAAACTAACATTTCCAGCCCCCATTGCTACCTCTCAAATGAAGAGTGGTAATATTTTATTGCCTCATTAATAGAGTATAAAAAGGATTCACTTTAAAATAGGTCATTGTCAAGGGCTGCCTATTATCAGCCCTTTGCTGGTAGAAGGAAGCACCTTCCACAACCCTTATGACCCCAGGCTACAGCAGCTGCTTTTTTGCTTGTTCTTGTTCCATTTTGGAAAACAGTAATAGGAAAAGAAGAGTGTCTTCTTAGTAAAAAATACATGACAAACACAACAGAATATCTCATCCTAATGATCTAAAAATTGCAAGGTGCACTGAATTAGCCCCGGTCAGGGGTCTTGGTCTTTGCGGTAACTACAGTATGCAGTCTGGTTCAAAGCCGTTCCATTTTTGCCTCCGAATCAATAGCTGGAGAAGGTACCACACACATGTTATGCTAAACTAAATGGCAACACAGTAGGAGTTGTTAAGCCATAAGAGGACATGTCAGTTAAAACAACAGCCCTGAACACCCAGCATGGCTCTCTGGCAAAGGCTCAGACATGCTGACAGAAGCCCCTACCCTGACCATCAGCTGGTGTGTATCTAGCATTTCAGGGAGAGAAGGGGAGCAACTTAACAGAAAACTGTGGAAGTTCACAAGTGACTGATCTGAAAGTAAAGCTGTAAGTATGCATGTCATCACTTGTGCTTCAGGTTGAGGGAGGAAGTAAATGGTAGCAAATGCTGCATTTGCTTTGCTTAACAGCCAAAAATTCTGCCAAGGCTGGGTTGGGTTTGGGGGTTTTTGTTCTGTTTTTCTCCCCCCAAAAAATCCCTTTTATCTATGAAACAGTGTGTAAGATTTTAGGACATCTTTGAAATGAAACATCAATTGTCAACAAGAGTTCCAGTAATTTAACTACAAAAAATGAACAGACTGGAAATATGACTGTTTAATGGAATACTGGACTATAAAAGGACAGGGTGAGATTTTTATTTTTTAAATATATGTACATTCATGCAAAAGAGGAAGGAATGAAAAGGGGATGTGTTTGCTGACACCTATTCTTGTGAATTGCTGAGGAGGGGAGGGAAAATGACAGCAAAAACTGTCTAAATCCAGAATGTTGATCACTTCTGTCAGTAGATACATACCCTTTTCTGCCCCCTCTCCACTACCCTTCTCAGCTACCCATGTTTTGCACAAAACCTAGTTTGCAGTTGTCTCCTGTATCAGGCAAAATGGACTTAAACTTGCTCCTCAAGCATGAACTCGGAGATAGTCAAGTTGGTTTAAGTCTCATGTGTTTTACTGGCTTAAGCAGGAGCACCAACTCTTCAGAAGCTAAGTTATGGAATCTGCAAGGCCATAATAGAGCATTTCCTGGGTGCAGTACTACAGCCTTAATGAGGTTTTGTCATGACAGAATGTGCCTGTAATTTCCTCATATCTCAAGACATTCCCCTACTAATTTTTCCTTATTTATTAAGATTAACATTTGTGACATCACATGATCTACCAGCATCCCGGCTCTCTTCCAGACTTCCAAAAATTACCTCTGAAGCCAACTGGTCAACATCAACTGAGCTTGAGAGATCTCGAATATCTGCCAGTTTTCATAAAGCAAGGACAGATTATGGTCTTACAGAGGAAAGAACTGTGATAACACAACTTCCATCCAGCTTGCTGGGTAGCAGACAGCTGCCCCATCAGATGGGAAGAACTGTGATAACACAACTTCCATCCAGCTTGCTGGGTAGCAGACAGCTGCCCCATCAGATGGGACATGACAACATTTCTTGCCAGATGGGTGGAGTAAAGGGCATGAAGAGGAAAGCAGGATATTCTGAATGATTCAGAACAGTACAGTAGTGAAGAAATACGTTTCAGACTCAAACCTATAACAAAGCTCATAAGTTTTACTTTTCATGGAACAATCACTGAAACAGTGAAATCTTTATAGCCTGCCGTCCTCCATCCCTCTTAAGTTCATATTGTGGTATCACATGGGACACAATCACAGAAGGGCTGAGGTTGGAAGACACCTCTGATGTCTCTAGCCCAATGTCTTGATCAAAGCAAGGTCAGATAGAGCAGGTTGCTCCTGGCCTTGCCTGGAGGCTGTCCTGAGGTCATCAACACACTCTTTCCCAACTCTGTCTCCACATTCCAATCCCAAATACTCACACTTACTGCTGCCTTAGGCTCTTGATCCCTAAACCCAGTTTACCCCTTTTTATTCTCCAGCCTGGTCTTGTTATCCATCATACCCATCAGTCCCCTTGCAGCCACCCAATTTTGCTGAACTCTTACTCTCTCCCTTACACAGATCCTCCTCTTCACACCTCCTCTCCCACCAAAATCTCCATCTACCAACTTTCCTTTTGCAATTCACTTCTGCTACCTAATCTCTACAGAGCTTTCATTCCTCTCCCAGTCGGGTTCTTATAAAGAAGGCTAAAGCTATTCCCTCATCATCCCTAGCTCTATCCACTTTGCAAGCAGTGAATATATAGTGGGACTGAACAGTCAGATTCACTGAGGGTACAGGTGTGCGTCAGTGCAAAGCCGCAATAGGTAAGAAAGTACTGTGCCGATCTGCACTACTCTACACTCCACATAGACACCCTACAGACTTTACAAGAGTTTTAGCACAGAACGTTAAAAAGACTATTTCCTGCAGGCTCAAAGGAACTACCTTTTTAAAGACACAATAAAAAACACAGCTCCGGCCCACCCTTTTAGCAATATGCCAGTGTCAGACCACTGTTCAAGATCACAAGAATACTAGAGCTTTTCAGAGAAAGTCTCCAGACTCTCTAAGCAAGGCAAACAACATTCTGTTCAATCTGCTCTCTGCAACTGTTGAATTGTGTTAGCTCAAGTCTTCCATAAAAAACCAGGATTTATTCTAAGGTAAGGTATCAACTACCAAGAAAGATTCCAAGTTTAATTGTTCAGACTCAAGTTACAAGCACAACAAACCCAAACATTTCCAAGGGCTGCCAGGCATCACCCATGTTTACAGAGTATTAGGACTGAAAACACTGTTTAGCATACTTTCACTTTCGATACAGCATGTCCTTCAAACGTGCCAGACATCCACATAAGCTGTGTATGAAAAAGGATTACCCTCCAAGGCAGACAGAACTTCCTTGCTGTTTTAAAAGTCCTGTGCATTAAGCATCCATTTACTTACAGCACAATTTCTAAACCTCAGCTCCCAGTATCACCTGTGACATTCTCCCTCAAATAGCAAGCAATGCAAGTAGTTCTCAGTAACACCCCTCACTGTCCAAAACAGTACAAGTAGTAACTATTGACATAGTACAGCAAAGCCCCATTTCCCAAGGGAAAAGCTGTTGACACCACTAAACCATGTCACCCGAGGCTCTGTCCAACCTGGCCTTGAACACCGCAAGGGATGGAGCATTCACAGCTTCCTTGGGCAACCCATTCCAGTGCCTCACCACCCTCACAGTAAAGAACTTCTTCCT
>JANHGB010021059.1:0-24129 GCA_026283785.1 Coracopsis vasa | reverse complement strand
ACTGTGAGGGTGGTGAGGCACTGGAATGGGTTGCCCAAGGAAGTTGTGAATGCTTCATCCCTGGCAGTGTTCAAGGCCAGGCTGGGCAGAGCCTTGGGTGGCATGGGTTAGTGTGAGGTGTCCCTGGCCATGGCAGGGGGGTTGGAACTGGATGAGCTTAAGGTCCTTTCCAACCCTAACCAGTCTCTGATTCTGTAATATTTTTGCTGGCTTTCTCCACAATGTTTGTGTCACTCTTTTCTGGCATTTTTCCTTTTCTGATCATTGTCAATAACTAGTAGATGTTCAGGCCACAAGAGCAAACTCTCTGGTTTTGCTGATCTTAAGAACAGAATCAGTTCATAGAAACTGGCAGTTTTGTCAATAACATTGCTGGAGCAACCTACGGCACATCAGCTTGTCATTCTCTTTGGAGGATAGAATTCCTCTCACTTTAACTGTGGCTGTCTAGAAGTTACATACCTCTGAGCCATGAGTCAGTGGACATCTGCAGAGGATGCCTGTGGCTCTCAGCTCCCAAAGAGGAAGCTTAGCTGACTTGACTGTAAATTATGCCCCAAACTTTAGACTTGTGGATGGAGGTGAGGTAAATCCAGTGCTGGCACTCATGGCTTTTGAACTGCATGCAGCTTTCAGGCTCCTCACGGCTGGGTCCTGGTCTCATGGCACATCATGCGCTGTGCTGTGGGGCTGGGTTTGGGGGCTTGCCGCCCAATCATCTGAATGCTGGGGCAAGATGAGCAAGCAATGGCTGTTGTACATCTGAGTCGCTGCAGTGACCAGCCCAGTGAAATCAATCTGCTTTTGCAGATGCATCGAATAATTCTTTAGGGCTGACCCACGTTCATTTCCCTGACTCCTGTGACTCTTGGCTGTATGATGATTTTGATGCATGGCTTGTAGTGCCCACAAGATGAGTGATTTTTACAATCAGAAGAATAATAGTGGTGGATGAAACAATTTATTTTAACACAGCCGTGCTCCAAACTTGGAGCAAACTCAAAGCTATAATAAAGTCTTTCACCTTCAGGACTAGACACTACTAGATTGAAAATAAAGGCATTATTTCTGGTTGTGGTGCAGGATTGGCAGACTGACATTTCTGTGGGCAAGCAACAAAAAGCTGCTGTCCTTCACTGGAAAAAGAAGGAGGCTGTTCATAGCCTGAAAGAAATATAGTGCCTCATCCATATTGGAGACTTGCCTCGAGGTCTTAAATCAAGTAACTTTTGGAAAAGCAGCTTGGATTCTTTGCTAAGCTGCTTTTGCAGTCTCTAGATCTCTGTACAGCTTAGGAAACTGGGCCAGAACAGATACTGGTAATAGTGTATTGGGTCTTCTAGGCAGTTTGAAGCATATTTGGCAGGGCTGTGTCCAGAAAAGACTGGTAAATGGAAAATGTGCTAAGACTTCTGTGAAATTCATTGTACAGATGACGGTACCTCAGTCCGGTGGCTGCTGGTCTGGTTCTCCACCATATGAGATGCGCAGGTTTATTAGCAACGGGCAGCATCCATACAGGGTGCATGATGAGGAAGCAGAGATGCACCTTTCCCTGGAGCATAAGCCCTGGTTAGACTTGAGACAAAGGTGCAGCCACCACAGGATGAGCACCCATTGCGTGCACAAGATGTGTCTACTTCAGGTAGACTTGTGCTGTGCTGAGGCTGCACCAATTTATTTCTTAAGACTAGCCCTTTAGCTCAAGGTTGATAGGACCTGTAAGATCTGTATATAGGTAAAGAGCATCCAACCATAGGTACAGGTCGTTCCTGTCCTCTACAGTGCTGTAGACATATCATTTGTCAATTCACCTGGGCTTTTACCATCAATATACATATGTAGGTACTATATGAGTCCAGTCTGATGAAGCTGGAAACACTGAGGGGTGGGAAAATACTGTTCAGTGTCTCCTTGTGGAAATACTTTGGGTAGAGGGTTCATGGTACATGAGGTCCAGCAGCAACACTTGGTAAGGTGTGAATGTTCCTTTAACCTAGATGAGAACTTTTTGTGAGCACAGGGTCATTTTGACCAAAGTATAATACCTTTCTCCTTATGATGTGGGAAAGCTTTTCTGTCACAAACATGGCAGATTTTGGAGTGACATTGAGACCATGGAAAGCTTCCACCCATCTTGTCTCTGTGTGTCCTCTGCCTGATGCACTCAGTTGTCCTCTCATAGCCGCAGACTCCCTTGCTGACCTGATGTGTAGCCTCTAGTCATGTGGATGAGGAAATCTCATTCATTGAGAGAGCTGCTGGCAGACAAGTGTCACTGATGGCAAAGGGTTGGCACCAAGTCTGGCAGCAGGGCAGATTTGGGTTCACAGCAGCAACGGGGAACTGTGATGCTTTTAGAAACCAATTTGGCCTTGGATGCAGAAGTAGGTGTCCTGACAGCACACACTGCTCACACTAAACGCTCAGTGCCTCGGGATGGAGGCCTAGAACATCATCAGAAACCTACATCTGGTGAAAAGAGAAAGGGAAGTGAAGCCAGCAGGGAAGGGGAAGCAGGGTGAAAAGAAGCGCTGGAAGTCATGGTGGTTGAAACGGGATGTAGGCTTCTTTGAACAGGGATGTGATTTGTATGTGGGGGACGCCTGCTGCTGTGGAGCTGTGCTTAGACTGCAAGGGATGGATGGGTCAAATGGTGTGAGACAAAACAGTATTTGGGTGTTAAAAACTGGGTTGTTGCGGGGGGAGTGATGAGTCAGCAGGATAGAGGGGAGGGAAATGAAGGAGGACTGAGAATTAACTTCTAAGAAATTGATAGAAATAAGATGTTCTAAATCTTATCAAATGAACCAACTGTATTAAAACCTTGTGGAGGTCTGCAGTCTTTTATGGATGTCACGGCTGGCAGCAGGAGTGCAGGGATGTACCTTGCCAGTATTCTGAGTCCTGATGGTGGGAGTTGCTGTGAAAATCAGAGGTGCTTTGGTTTGAGCGGCCGTATTTTGTTGCTTTAACGAACGCACTGGAAAGATTTGGATTCTACATGGCTTTGTGCAAATGTTGCATGGTTTCTGTGGCAGGAAAGTGCATTTTTTTGCATTTCAAAATGGAAATTGGATAAACTGGGGGGAAAAACATATCTGTATAGCTCAATAGCAGATAGAAGTCAAGACATTTCACTTTCAGCTGGCTTTAAACAAAGCCAATCTTCATTAATACGCATATTTCTGAATACATACTTAATCTTCATCATTAATCTTAACATAGATGATGGATTTAAGTCCAAAGGCAGCAAGGTTAATCAGCATATGGATGGCTGTGGTGTAGTCCTTTCACCAAAGAGCACATTAATCTTGATTACATCTCTGCTGGAGCTCCAGCAAACGTGCTTTTCCAGGGGAGGAGTGGGGAGGAATAGCTACTTGCCTGACTCTTCATAATGCAATCCTCACTCTGATGTTATGTTAGTTCTTACTAAGCAACGTGTGGATATGTGTTGGTTTCGATGAGCATGCAAACTGAATCACAGCTAAAGGATCTTATTAATTTGAATTTTAAAATAACACTTATCTTGTGGTGCGTGTGTGTCATTTCTCAATAGTTCTAACTGAATGTGAATAGCCTCTATAGAGGGGATGGGCTCAGTGGACAAGTGGAGAGTGATGGATGTTGTTTACCTTGCCCTTATCATGAGATCCTGGAAACCTGACTGGACGCAGCCATGAGCAACATGCTGTAGGTGACCCTGCTTTGAGCAAGGGTGGAACTGGGCCATCAGGTCCCTTCCCACCTCAACCATGATGTGATTCTGTGGGTAGGGTGTATTTTTGTTATCCTGTAGTAAATCATTCACTGGAATGAAACTGGAATTATTGTTCAGAGCGTTTCAGTGGAAAATAACAGAACAAGCAGTAAGTAGTAGAGAGTTCATTGGTAGGTAGAACTTGGAAACATCACTATTGTCGTCAGTTTCATCTGTTACAGGATTCCCAGTTCTTGTCAGGGAAGGAAGGTTGTGTGTTCTGAATTGCACTAGGAGGGGTTTGGTGGTTGAAGCCTGATTTGGAAAAAGTGCTTTTGAATTTCCTAGTGGGAAGAAGCTCCTGCAAATAGCATGCCACCTCTATGGTGTTACCTTTGTGTGCGATGTACCATGGCTGGGAGGTTCCTAGGAGAGCTTGTCCGCTTCTGTCCCTCCTTGCCAGCAGGAAGCAGGAACAGCATCTCTGTTGCTTTTCAAATGCAGCTGTGATTTGTTGCTTATTTCTCTCTTCCTGTTTTCTGTGTGTATCCCAGAAGGCGCTGGCTTTCCAGGTCAGTTGTCTCTGAGCAGGCTGGGAATACAACAGCTGCAGGCTCTGATCTTTCTGGAATTAGTTCTTGGAATGCACGTGAGAAATGCTCCTAATCCCGTAGCTTGCAGGGCTTGGCACTAAATAGCTTTTCTCCTACAGGCCAAGTTTCTCTCATTGCAACAACTGAACATTGTCCCTGTGCTCTGGGCCATTCTCCGTCTGAAAGCTGTTATTTTCTAATCACTGCTGGAGAATATTGATCACTGGAAGAGAATAACTTGGCCCTGTCTGCACTGGAGGTGACAGCAGTGGGAGCGGACACTTCTTGTCTGGAAGGGAGAGAAGAAAATGAAAGGATTTTATTCTAAGCAGTCTTCAGTATTAATTTATAGTTTCAGGAATGGCTGGGGAGGGGCTGTAATCTGCAGTTGACTGGTGGTGGGCATAGGGAAAAGACTGGTTGTAATGTAGGTGAAAAAGATGTGGGCAACAGGAGCTTCTGAAATACCATCTGCTAAACAGTAATACTGGGTTCCAGGCACTCCCGGTGTAATTAGTGTGTGAGTGGGCTGTGGGATTGCAGCTGGAGAAGACAATTTTCTTCTAAATGCGTTTATCATTGTAAATCAAAAAACTGGAGGGAAGGTGGGTTCTTTGATAAGAACTGTTGCCCGTCATCAGCTTTATGCAAATACTGGATGAGAAACAGGTCTGCACACAGGTTTTGGAGCTGCTGGAATGAAACTCTTGGAAAACATAAAAGCTGCAGCTAGAAGGCAAAATGCCTCCTGAACACTGGTACTTACAAATTTGACCCTATCAGAGAAAGGGTGCTTCGTGTGCAAACTGCAGTAAAGTGTTGAAGTGCTTTGTTAGTATCTGAACCCTAGGAATTAAAGATTCACCCAGGAAGTGTCTCAGTTTTACAAAGACTTTCCTTGTTTCTAACAAATGCTTGTGTGCGCGTCCTTGAAGTCTCCCAGTGGTCTACTCGTTCAGTGTGAGACTCCTTCAGCAGCCAGGGCAAGAGCTGAGATTTGCTGCTTGCAGGTTCAGTTCTGTCTTATGGGAGCTAAATTGCTGGAGAGAGCTCCCTCCCGTTAGAGTCTGCGGATGCCTTGGAACTCTGAACACTTAAAATTCAGCATGAAATAAGGCTGGTCTTGTTAAACGCTGGGAAATTGTTGCTGACAAGTGTGTGACAATTTGTAAACAAATGAGATCATAGGGACTAAGGTGCATGTCTGTGTTTTTAAAAGTGAAAGTAAATATTAGGCTTAAGAGAGAATCAAAATTGTGTTGCAATCTGTTCTTCAGGCTGTTGGTGCCTACCATTTCATGAAGGCTTTCCCATTTAGGGTAATAATCTACTGTGCATTTGTACAAAGGCATTTCAGATTGTCATTGAACCTGTCTTCAGCACTGGTCAGGATTGAGGAAACACAAAACCCACAGAGGAGCAGAGGTTACAAAAAACAGGAATAACATTTAATTGCTCACCAAGCTGCACATCCCTCATTCTGCTTCTAAATCACATTTGTTCCCAAATCCACCTTGTCTAAAAGGCAACAAACATCACTGACTGATAAAGGAGGAAATCATGGTAAGGATGAGGGTGCTTAAACCCACCACCAGACATGAAAGCCCATGACATCAGCAGCATTAAGTACAGAGAAACCATGAGCAGTAGTCACCCATTTGGACCCTCTCACTCTGATAAGAATGCTGATAGAAAGAAAATGTATTTAGATGCCTGCAATAATTAGAAAAGGCACTGGTGAGACTTGGTTGCCATTTGAGAGAGCCACCCAGCCATTGCAGAGAAGTGTGCTGTCACCCGTCTGCTGGTGACAGCCTGGTCCTGAAAGCCAGGAGAAGGAAAATGAACGAGGTGAAGGGAGACTTTGAGAGGTTGTTTCAGAGCATCAGGTCTTTGGCAGAGAGGATGTCTTTGGTGCACTGGGAGAAAGAGCGGTCTCCTGGGTCTCACTAGCAGGTTCTCCTGCAGTGCGCTGCTATTTGCGCCAGGGCTGCTTACCAACTGAGCACTACGGATGCACTCAGTGTGCGGGAGTGCTGCACTGCCCGTCAGATGTGGGGAGTCTCTTCCATGTTTTTGAGAATGATGGACTGGTTTCATTGATGTGATCCAGGAGTTTCCTATATTTGTGCTGCAAGCCAGCCATCCGTCCAGGTGAATGACCAGAACCAAGTGGTAGTCATCAGTCGCACGTGGGCATTTTTGATGGGTTTGTGTTTTGCAGTGATTCACAGGTATCTCTGACTATTAACCAGAATAAATCCAATCTGCAGGTGGAATAGTTTCCTGGTGAAGGGTGTAGTTTCATCAAAATGAAAATGTTTGCCTGATACCTGCTGATTTTTATGGGTCTCTAACTGGAACACCTCTTTTCTTCCATTTAAGTGCCAAAGTGTTTCATTTAGATTTAGGTGTGCAGAGAGATGGATGTAATCCCTTCCGTGTAATACAATAGTTTTAATCTGAGTGCCTGGAAAAGATGCAAATGAAAAGTGCCAGAAGGAGCAGAGGCAGAGTTTGTTCTGTAAGAAATGCACATTTAAAAGAAAAGTTAAAATGTTGAAGGCTCCTTGTCAGAACTACCACAATATTTGTGCTGATTAATAATACATTTTAAAGGAGTATTTATTACAAATACAATATACCTTGGCTGTGATGATGTCTCATCTTAAAATGTGGTGTAATATTTAGGGATTACAGATTTGGAGCAGCTCTGTGATTACACAGTCTGATCTCATGGACTCCTGGAATTTCATTTTATCATTCTCTTCCAAATCCTGTATTTTATTCCCTTAAACTGACACTTGATGCATTGCTTGGGTGTTGAAGCTTGAATAGATTGAAGTGAACTATAATGGCAGATAAGCCGTGGGCGCAGAGGAGGAAACTGTGAATGACTATAAGAGGTGGGAAAGGTGATGTGTTTGGAGGCTGGTGCTTTTCTATGGCACAGAGGATGAACCTACTTCCACCTTCACTTCCATAGCATGGAGGGGATGCCTGGAGGGCCCCCCACAAGGTGTGGTGCAGAAATGCTATTGCTGATGGCTGCAGTCCTGCAGACAACGGCTCTGAGAGGCCACACAGCATTTCTGTGGTCCACTGGGAAGCAGTCATGGCCTGGGTACTTGGGGTCTGATGTGCCAGAGGAGCAATGTTCAGCAATCAGCCTCCAGCAATTAGTTTTGGAGAGATGCTGCTGGTTTGTGGAGGTGCCAGGCTCTGCATGCACTTGGGATGTGGATTTAAATAATTCAGCTGCTGGCAAGCAAGATAATCCCCTTTCCAGGCGCTGCTGCAGGTACCGACCATGGTGCCACTGCTCAGCACTAAGGCAAACCAAGCCCCTGCTTCAGGAGGACACTGAAATGCTGCTGTCCCCTCTGCAGGCACACGTGAACATGTGTGTAGAGCCGGGTCACAGGAGGCTGGCCTTGTGCTGTCCCACCACAGCAGAAGAAGGTGTGCACATGGCATGGATCCAGTCCTGTTTGTGTCCCACAAAGACAATGCAAGGCTGGGAGGAAAGCTGTCTCCTTTCCCAGCTGTATGTATTTTCATGTGATCTTTCTGCTCCTATATTTTCTACACCTTGACTTTGCAATTTCTGTCTTTCATTCTTCTCCAAAATTCAGTTCTTTCTACTTGCATTGGGAGGGGGGCGGAATGACTAACCTGAGAAAGGAGGGAATGATTTCATGCCTAAGGCAGCTGTATGCTTTGTTCAGTATATTCATAGCAGACTGAAAAGGGAATGAATAATAGTGGCACTAAACTTTTGAGGGCAGTAAAAAAAACCAGACCAAATGTGAAGAATTCCAGCAGGATCTTTTGAAGCACAGTGAAGAAAACCAAGAGATTCAACATGTGTAAATGTACAGGGATACACACATGGTGAAAACTAGTTCTAACTTCATGGACAAAATGTTTGGCTTTGAGCTGACCATTACGATACCAGAATAATGTACCTGGCCTATGATTAGCTTGTGTTATGAAGACATTGGCTCAATTGTTCCATGGTGGTCAAATAAAACAAATTGAGATGCTCAGGAATTAGTAGGAAGAGGATGGAGCAGCTCAGCCACCTCAGGCTGTGGAGTTATCAACCAACTCGAGGTATGGAAAACTGCAGTCAAATGTGTCATATGAACACTTGAGTAATGGTCAGCAGGTGTTGTGCATAAAGATGTATCTGTGTGGGAGCACACACAAAGCAAATCCATACCCAAAACCCATCAGATGTTTATTTGTCAGCATCACTGCCAGTGGTGTGTACAGCAAGAAATTCACAATGATGCAGTGTAAGTTTTTACTGGCACAGGTTCAAGACTGAGTACATCATTCACAGGAGGCAAAGCTGCTGCTGAATTATTCAGGGCTTGCTGAACAACTGTTGAAAACCCAATTCCACCAAATCACCACACTAACTTAATTTGGGGTTTTATTATACCACAGCCTGCAAAGCCAGGGCTCTCTTGCTGTTGCACTTCTTTCTCTACAGGCTTGGTAGGGGAAAACAAATACTTGATCCATAAATATATGTGTATATATATAATGAGATATCAATAGTATTTCTTGATAAATGACTGCACAATCATGCATTGCTGCTTGTTTCCCCATTCCCAGCAGCTCAGGGGAGGGTGTCTGGAAGCTGTGTGTCAGGTGATGGCAGCTGAGGTGGCAGCAGGACCACCCTGCTCTGGCTGTTCTGTGTGCTCATGGAAGGGAAAATGTCTCAATCCTTTCCTCCTGAGCAGACTTAATGCACCAAGACCGTCTCCTTCTCACACACTCGGGGCTCCCTCCTCGTTCTTTGCACCAGTGGGCCTGACGGGTACTGCAAACAGATGTAGGTGTTGCTGCAGAGCATCACCAGCAAGCAGGTAACCTGAAGAGCAGTGAATGCTTGCAGGGAGCACGGTTTGGTTTCTGGCTCAGGGGATAGTGCACATGGTTTGTGCATCACCACTAACCATCGTTAGGAAACTGGGAATTCCTGACAGCAGCATGAGATGTGCTGGAGGTGTAATTTATCTAGCAGTAAGAAGATCTCACTTCCAGAGATTGTTAAAGACTGAAAATTACTTATCCTGTAAATGAGATATATGGAATTTTAAAGAGAAACTCCATGTCTTGAAGGAAAAAAGGAATATTTTACCTGTTATTTTCAGGGTTACTGAAGTTTTTAAGCTTTCCTTAGAGAGTGGGCCACATCCTCATTTGGCATAAACATAGTTCAATTAATGTGAAGCGTATGCTGGCCTTCTGCCAGGTAAACATCTAACTTCATATGTAATTTCCTAAAATCCATTGTGAAAGGGTTTTCTTGTTTCTCCCTATGTAATTGTAAGGATTTTCTTGTACAGGGAGAAGATAACTGGCCAATTACATGCACAGCATCGACTAAAAGACAACATCAATAATGAAAACAAGTTAAAATGTCTCTCTGCTTTCTCAGAAGCCTTGGCATGTTCTCTAACTGTGTAAATACCAAACTTTGGGTCAGGCTGTAGTTATCTGAACTGATGGTTAATGTAAAAGGTAATTCCTTCCCCAGTATTTAGTGTCATTGGTGTGCAAGTTGTTGAAATTGGAAATGGAGCTAGTGGGAAGTGCTGGTGAGGTGGTCAGGGGTAAATGGCATCTTCAGGAAAATCACTGCTGGGTGAGAAAATAGAATTTGTAGGACAAGACAGAACAGTGCACGTATGATAATTCAGTAGAACAGAATAAAAACCACCCTCTTGGTTACTGGTTTTCCCTTTGCTTTCCAGACCTCTAGATCTACTGGTTCTGTTTCCCACGGTGAAGCCCTCCCTGGTGTTAATGGGTGCCATTCGGGGCACACTTCAAAAAGGCACAGCAAAAATCTGATTGAATTCAGTTGATTGGGGATTTTATTCAAGACCTTTCCAGACCTGCACTGTCATGATCCTAATTGGTGATGGGCATCACACAGGAAAGCTGAGCTTGCAGAAGCCCCTGGAGGTTTCTGTAGTGCATAGAGTGCAGCCGAGGCCAGCACAGGTAATTGGCTTCTTTTAACATTGATAAGGTGCTGCAGTTATCTCTGACATGGTCTAAAACAATGCCTTGTCTGTGCTTTTTGACTGAATTTCAAATTACTCTGTCAGCAGCCATCCTTCAAGACACCTCAGCATATTGCTCAGCGCCTCTTGACAGCTCTTGGACATCCACCTAGGGCAAAAATCTCATTGCTCTTTTCAACAGCCTCTTGCTCAGCAGGACCTTGGCCATTCTGGGGAGACCTTGTCAAAAAGACCAGCTATTTTACTCTCTCCCTGGTGGAGGTAACCTTAAATGCCCTTCCATGCCTTGATTCAAATCTACTCTGAGCTTAGGTAAATTCATTACACCCTAAACCCATTCCAAATAGCCAAAATCTTCTTCCGTATTGCACCTTAAGTTTCCCTGGCTAGCTCTGTCACTTGGGCCCTAGACTCACTGTGAAATAACAAAGCAAAAAATGCTTTTATGTCTGTAGGTTAAACACACGTTAAACACATCTCATAAATGGCATTTTCAAGTTAAACATACATATGGCTAGTCCATTCTGATCTGGCTTTCCTGTGGTTATCCAGACAGATAAGAATTCTAATTAAGGAGTCTGATTTATCTCTCTTTCCAACTCATTTCAGGTTAAATAATAATTATTTTTTCTATTATGGCTTATTATTATGCCATGAAAAATTATGAGCAAACATTAGATTTAATCACTTCAGTGTTTCAGAGGCGAAGTTTGATTGATGGATTCCTGAGACAGCTTCCCAAAATACGAAGTTCTTCATCTATCCTAAGACAACGTATTATCATGACACTTTTTTTATCAGGCAGAAAGCAGTGATTTGGAGAAAAAAACACAACTCTTGAACTTTTTAGCTTCAGGTTGAATGGATCTGCATCTGGATCTCCAGCATTTCACTTCTCAATGTTATTAAATCTAGGGTTTTTTTTTGTCTGGATGCTTTCTTTTATGGGACAATCCACACAGGCTAATCCTAACCCAGCTCCCAGCCCCACTACTGTGCTCTCCTCCATGAACTCTGCAAGGGCAATAGGACCTTCTCCTGCTCTTATCAACAGTAGTGGGATGAGGGGAGAGAGACTGTGAAATGAAGCAATGGTGAGAGTGTTTCTTACCATTTAAAGGCAGTTATAGGGGGTTAACGTCCTTTGGGGACTTTGATATTTTCTTCTGCTGTATTTCAGAGTTTGATTGTTCTGACCTTTTGCATCTAGGTTCTGAAGTAGGATGTCCTGTGTAGAAACTTGGTGGTCTTCGGTGTCATCTTAAGGAAATGAAGCTCTTGACATAATATGCATGAGAATCTGCAGCATTGGCTTTTACTATCTGAGATGTTTCTTCTGCTGCTAACAGCTTCTGAACAAACCCAGTGACAGTGTCATGAAGAGTCTCCTTCCCTATTAACCCCACAAGAGCGGCAGCTACTTTTATGGAAAGGGTCATCCTGAAAGGTCACACTTGGTTTGGTTTAACTTTGTGCTTTGGGTAGTTCAGTCTGCATAACTTCTCTAAGTAGAAATCATCCTTCTTGTTGATGATCTATCAACTGATTTTATGCTTGATCTACATCTGTTATAAATGATTTCCTTAAAAGTAATCTTTTAATTCTGTAGACTGTTTAAAAGTCATCTGATTAGTTGAGGCTAACTATAGTGAGTCAGAATCTCTTTTGGGTGTGAATCATCATTAAGTCGGTAGTAGTGACAGCAAAGTAATACTCCCTATAATTTAAAACCCAAGAACACCTTTCAATTACAATTTCCACTATTTTACACTGGAAACCACACTGAGTTTTTGAATTTGTCAAACAGAAAGCTACAGGACAGTCAGAGGCAGACAGAGCAATAAATGAGCCAGTAGGCATTTGATCAATGGTTTGTGCTTTTTCAAGGAAGATGCTCATTAATCGTTATCAAGCCCATTTTGTTGTTACTAGAAATGTTTGGTTTTTCTATCCTTCTGTCATTGCTTTTGTTTAAATTAAGGTGGAATTAGAATCATGGTGTCTGGGCACATCACCCTCCCAATATTTAGTGGAGGTAGGTAGACCTCTCTAGGGTGAGCTATTGCACCCACTTGAGTCCCTGTGTTAGAATGAGCAGCATCTGCTCTTGGAGTAGTTTCCTCTTCTAAGGAGAGGAGCCCAGCCAACTGCTGGATTTGTGCTTGTCTTTGGAACAGCCAGATTTCAGTGGGATAAATCCTGCCTGCAGGCAAATCTAGCCATCAAAGTGAAACAAAATTTCATTTAGAATCGCATCTAAAAGCATTTTACTGATACCCACTTCAAATGAATTCAGTTATCGTTAGAATTCTGTTCAATTTAAGACAACTATAGACGTTTGGTTTCTCTCTTTCAGATATGTAGTTCGTATAAATATTTTATTGACATGAATTATATGTGTTGCCTAAAGGAAAGTCTCAATTGTGTTCCCATCAAACTTTCACAGGAAAATGGATTGCCTTTGTAACTCATTACGAGCACTTTCTCTTGTTTCTTTTTGCTGTGAAGTTAGTTTGCTTAGTAACATAAGTTTAGCTGCTCAGACTGGGAAATGCACTGAAGTGAATCCTCCTAATTGCTCTAAAAATATTAAAACTAATAATGAACTTCCTAATGATCTGCTTTAGGATCTGGTATCTCGTGATTTGGTAGGCACAGATGTAAAACCTTCATCCCTCTGTGTAAATCAGAAACACTTACGCTGGGTGGAGGATACAGCCTGTGCCTTTCCATGGACATGGGCTGCCAGGGTGCAGTGAGTTAGGTCAGCATCAGAAACCACCCATAAGCAGAGCAGTGGCAGGTGGAGAAGACTAATTAATGCATGGCACACCTGATTGCTCACTTGATGGAAGATCATCATTTAGCCATGTTAACTTGATTGCTACAACTACTGCCTGTACCCTAAATATGTCTGCGGTCAGGACATGCTTCAGCTAAGAAGTTACAGGCAGAGGTCCTTCCATAAACAAAATCATTTATATCTGAAAATGAAAGGACAGAAAACTTGCTAAAGTTACTGTAGAAATCTCACACTGGGGTGTAGCGCTGGAAAGTTATTTTCACCACGTGTCCTGGAACCGGCTGCAGTAGGAGCAGTGGGAGAGGGAAGCAGTGATTTACTGCAGGAGTAGCAAGTACCGGTACCTTTCAACATTCCAAATGCCTGTTGAGTATTCTGACATGCTGAGGTGGAAGTAGGTCGGAAGGAACAGCACCCTGGAGAAATGAATAGAACAATGGGCTTCTGATGGGGCAGACAGCAAGTGTCTTGGGGCAACATTTCTTTTTGATAGAAGAAGGAAATATTTTACAATGAGAACAATCAATCACTAGAACAACCTCCTCAGGGATGTGGCAAAGTGCCCATCACTGGAGGTTTTCAAGATGTGGTTGGACATGGTGGTAATCTCACCTAGGCTTCTCTTTCCAGAAAAGGTTGGACTAGATGATCTTTCGAGGTCCTTTGTGACCTGAGCTGGTCTGTGATTCTGTAAGTGATAACCTTAGGTGACATGGGCTTGAATGTGGGTATGTGAGAGCCCTAGATTTGTTCTTGGGATTTATCTATGTATTAGGCTGATAAAACTTCTCTGCAGACTTGGCACTGCACTTTCTTAGGGTGCAGCTAATGCTGGAAGATGCCAGAAGGAGAAATTCTGCCTGCAACCTTCGATTGCCCATACCAGGGTTTGCTTGGGCAGTATAAGGGGAGTCAAGGACTAAATACATTGCTGTTGCTCCTGTGGAGGAGTAATTTCCGTGTTCTTTGATAGAAAGCCAAGCAGCACAAATCTTGCCTGCTTCCATCATTTTGCACACTAAGGGCCAGGCAGTTCAATTTTCCTTCAGTTGCTTCACACCACCAGGTTAACACATAATGAAGCCAGAAGCATCTGTTCCCTCTGAAAAATTTTGGGAGTAAGTTGGGAGGTGGCATAAGAAGAAACAAATGGGGTTTATATCCCATTCTGAGTACAAATATATATATACAAATAGCTAAAGCACTGTGCAGGTTTCTGATTCTCATTCCAAACATGTCCTAATGATGCATTCCACATGGGGAATAGCACAGCGTGAAGCAGAGGTGTGCAGGGTGAAGATAATCTCAGTGCTATTCATCTGTCTTGTATTTGTGAGCTTGTCAGACTGCAATCACCAGGAAAAACTCCGGTCCCATTTAGTGCACCAGTGTCATGGACCATGTATCTCTTCACTCGATAGGAAACTGGAAAATAGCAGGAAAGTCTTTTTAATAGGTCCCAGGGGGTTGTCGTCAGAGGGTGCTTCTCATGGCTTAGCCCTCCTATGGCTGGGCTCACAGCAGCCATTGTAAGCATGGATCATCTGCAGCACCAAGGCACTACAGGGAAAGGGCCAGGAGCATCCGTGTAGCTCATCCTGGAAACCTACAGAGCAGAGTGAGCACGTCCAGGCCCAGGGTTATCCTCCTTCCTACAAACACTAATTCAGGATTCAACCAACCCTTCATCTCATGTTGAAGGTGCACCCTGTAAGTGTCTCATGATTTTCCATTATAGCTCCTTCCTACCCTTGCAATGCATTCAGCTCCACTTGGTAGCCCAGTATCTTTCTTCTACTTATTAATATTTCAATAAAACATGCCATATGAACCTGGATCACAAGATTGGATGTGGGTATTTTTCTTGTTAATAATAAGGATCCAGACAATCTCAAACCACTTTGTGGCTGACCCATTTGTTACCCTTGCAGCACTTGGTGGACCGCCAGGTATCTGTAGCATTCAGCTTCTAATTGATGAGTGTTCAATACATAAAGTCTGCCAGGTACAGACTGCTAAACAGACCTCAAGGGTACATGAGCCATAGCTTGAAACTACTGTAATTGTGTGATGCTGTTTGGCAAATGGTGATGATGTTGTTTAGCAGTGGCAGAAATGGAGCCTACCATATTCAGCCCTGTCCAGCCTGACCTTGAACACTGCCAGGAATGGGGCAGCCGCAACTTCTCCAAGCAACCTGTGCCAGCGCCTCAGCACCCTCATAGTGAAGAATTTAATCCTAATATCTAATCTAAATCTCCTGTCTTTCAGTTTAAACCCATTCCCCCTTGTCCCGTCACTACCTGCCCTTGTAAAAAGTCCCTCTCCGGATTTCTTGTAGGATCCTTTAGGTACTGGACGGAAAGTAGAAGTGCTTATTCTCTGTGTGTCCTGGGGCTGTGTAGTTGGTTCCTTTGAACCTGAAATAGTATGTCCTTGTGATCCCAGCGCTGTGCTCCACTATGAATACTGGAGATAACTTGCTTTGGAAGCAGGGAAGGTTTTCTCAAAACGGACCTTTTAATCCTGATGAAACCTTTTGCAACTCCAGGAGCAGGCTGGGCTGGAAATGTCACTTTCTCCCAAAATGGAAGGATTTGATCTAATCTAACAGAAGGGAAAACCAATGCTTCATTTCTTGATTAGGCTTCATGCATGACCTTGAACAGTTGTTTCAGCTCTGTACCTTAAGTGCCCATTTATAAAATGAGATAATGGCACCGACTCACTTGTCTCACGTGGATGCTCAGAAATATCCAAAGAGGCTGGATAAGCATCAACAGTACTCATGGATGGGAGAGTTGCCAGTTTCTGGTGGCCTCCCTGCCAAATTCAGGAGGAGAGGGATGGCTCTTGTGTGCACCTTGTGCAGAATGGAGAAAAACTGCAACTTTTAACAGCTTCGTTCAAAATCACACCATGAGCAAATGATCTGGTTTATGACTGATCTTAGCTGCTTGGTTAAGAGAGGAGGAGAGCTACAGCTCCTCTTCTCTTATACAGAGCAGGGGCAAAGCAACAAATCATGATGGGAAATGACTGTGCAGGCTGGAAGTAATGAGTTGCATCAGAAAGATGCAACGGATGGGGGAAGGGGCAGAGGCCAAGAAACGTTTGCAAGGTGAGTGAGCAGATGGGGAGCAATTGTCTCCGAGCAGATGCTGCTGTTTTCCTTGAAAAAATGCCTAATGCTCAGGAGGTTAATGGGAAATTTATGAAGGCAGCAGGGAAAGGTGAAGGGATGCAGGGCAGCTGGCCAATGCTTTGTGAATGACAGCAGCTTCCTTAAAGTAAATGAGGCTGTTAATAAACGGTTGAGTTCTCGGCATATAGTTATCAACATGCATAGGCAAATGAACAAATGAATCATTTCATTAGTGTATTCACAGTGATTTATGCCCAATGAATACTAATTTAAGCAGTGTCAGGAAAATGTAAGGTTATTTCTGGTATATTTAATTATAGCACAAGTATTTTTCCTTCTCACTGTTATTTTGAGATGCTCAGATAAAATCTGAAGTCAATTAAATGCCTGGGAAAGCCTCCAGTCCCCTGCAGAGGCTTTGCAGGAGGAGAAGTCTCAGGCTTGCTCAGGGATGTGTACTTGAGACTGAGAGCATTTAACTAAATGCTACCTGTATTGCAGAGGCAGGAAGACGGTGGTGTGGGGCGGGAAGGTGAGCTGGCAGCCCTCAGGAATGATGTTTCTTCCCTGGTTTGCATCCAGGATTTGGTGCTGATGCAGGTCTGTGCATGCAGCCAATGTCGGCACTGTATAAACACATACTGAAATAGAGGCGTGGCTCCGAAGAGTTCATAGTGGGAATAAGTGGGATAGGAGGAGCAGGAGGGATGGGAAGCTGCTGATGTCACGAGGCTACAGATGAGAAGTGAAACTGTTTTGCTTGATGTCATGCACGAAAGTGGTAGCACTGAAGCTTCTGCCCCTCTGCTCCCCAGGCCAGCGCCTCATATGGGTCCTCTATCTCAGCTTGCTGCCTCTGGCTCGCTCTGATGCCAGGGAAATTCCTCTTGTTATCCTTCATTTAACATGTGCATTTCAACACATTATCGCATCCAGAAGTAGTGGGGGTTTGTTTGTTTGGGTTTTTTTCCTATGAATAAAGAGCTGCAGAATACTAATTGCAGTAAACAAATCATTGCAGCAGCAGAATGAAATGGTGAATTGTGAGTATAGCAGCTGACACCCCCGACTCCCCTTCTTTATGTTTGCTTTGTGAATTTCTTATTTTAAAAGATCTGCTCCCCATCACTAGAAATACACCGGTCAGAGCTGCAGGCTGCCCGTGGGACGTGCTGCAGCTAAGGATTTACAAGCAGACGTTAATGGGTGAAACTCTTTAGCTTGTATAGCCCCATGGGGATCCAGTGAGGCTGTTGCTGGAGGAGGGTCTGTGCAACACATGTCCAGTGCTGGGAAACCTAAAACCTGTTGTTAGAAGTAAATGTGCTGTGCAGTTGAAGAGCATTTTAACAATATGAAACTTCTCCTTTGAGTTTGTATGAGAAGCAATATAACCTTAGGCACATAAGTGCTGTCCCTAAGGAGCAGCCTGCCTGAAAAACTTAATTTGTCGATGCTTTCAGTGAAATCCTCCTCTGCCTTCCCCATACAAACCAGGATTTCAGCCTTCCTATATTGACTTCAGCTCCTAAAACGTGTTAGTATTACAAGAGCACCATGAAGAGTTTAGACTTAAACAGCAAACACCACAGAGTAAATGCTTAGTTCTACGCCAAAACTCATTATCTGCATAAATGGAGCAATGTTCCAGGATTGACTGGAAATGTGAATAAAACCAGCAAATAGTAGAACAGAAAAATTATCTTATCATCTTACCTAGAAGTAGTAAAAGTGGCTCTTGTTTGTGCAGCAGCCAAGAGATGAGTAGAAAATAATACTGTGTAATCTTTTACCCTAACGGGCTGGTGGATGTAAGGAAGAGGTACAAAGAAAATGCTCTTTACAAACCCACTATCTCCAGCATCTAATCAATCAAGACTATTAAGAGAACAAATGGACTTGGATGTTTGAAAAGCAGCAAATGTCTGGGTGTGAAAGGGTCAGAGACAGTTCTAACAGCAGGCTTCTTTATCACAATCTCTGAGCAGCAGTGATTTTATAATTGGATATTTATTTTGATTTGCACTGATTCTGTCTCAGATGAGTCACATAATGGTTACTTGTCCTCCTTGCTGTATTTTATGGTGGTAGCATGTGCCTTGACTCTGAGGCTCTGACTTATTGAATGCCGTAGAAATACCAGTTCCTGAATCTGAAAGAGGATGAACAAAATTTGTCAGATAGAGATTGGAAAAGTAATTGAACTTTACCAAGTTGAAATGAGACTTTCTGAAGCAGAACTTCAGCCTGTATTGAGCGAACTCTAATTTGTTTGAACTCAATAGGAGTTCAAAAACCTGTGCTCAGTGCTTTTGTGAGTCTCACCGGTTATATTTTTGTAACCATCCTAAGAATACTGGTATAGTCAGACACCTCTGACCTGAATTCATGTTTTCTCAATGCATTTATGTGGATCAAGGCAACGTGTCTGACATTGCCTTTTGGGAGGTGAGGTGTGAGACGGAGGATGCCATTTCTTTGCAGACTGTTGTGCCACAGGTCCTGGGGTAGGGAGCAGTTCACCCATAACCTAGCAGACAGGCATGGGGAAAGTTGCCATCAGCAGAAAATATTAAGCAAACAATTGTATTTCAGAGTTCTTGGATGTCCTGTGGCATGAGGCTGGTGAGAGATGGGAGCAGACTTCCCAAGAAGCTCTGACAGTCTCATCCCTGGCAGCGTTCAAGGCCAGGTTGGATGGGGCTTGGAGCACCCTGGTCTAGTGGAAGGTGTCCGTGGCCATGGCAGGGGTTTGGAACTGGATGAGCTTTAAGGTCCCTTCTGACCCAAACTATTCTATGACTCACACAGCCATCAATCAGCACCACAGAAATGCACACACACACTTACATGCTTGCTGGCAAAGCTGATTTTGCTTAATATGGCCCAAATATGGCTTAATTTCTTAAGGCAAAGAAAATGCAACTAAATTTAAAGATCTGTTTGCACCTTGGTTCTATAAATACTATACTTATATAAAACCATCCCTGTGCTTTGCTGCCTACATTTCACTTGTATGTATAGCTCCATCCTCTATTTTCTCCTCCCTAAAAAAAGCTCTATAGGATCCCAAAAGGTACCATTTTTTTTCTGTGTATTTGCTCAACACATCAGTGGAAACACCCTCACTGACTGCAGTGTTTTGATTTGGGTGCTAGGCAAGCGGTAGAGAAGATACAAAGTCAGGGTGTCAGGAAAAATGGGATTTCTTGTTGTTTCTTTGCGTCTGCTCAGTTGCATGGGATCTGCTTCAAGTCAGCAATGAATGTCACCAGTTTCAGGAAAGAGTTTCTTATCTGACCTATTACCTCTTGTCTCTGAAGAGTAAAGCAGCCAAATTCCTCAAAGGCCACTTGCTTATAAATGCTAATTTACAACAGGTCTGCTAGGGATCTCTTAAATATGAAATACATTGTCTGCATCTGCTAAAAGGGGAAAAATGTGGCCAATATTTACAGTAAAGCAACAATCTTCTTTCTGCCTCGTTATTCTTCTGTTTATTCAACTGTAAAACACAATTTAGAAGTTTTTACCCAGTGGGCCTGTTTTAAACATTCGTATCTGCAGAAATAGTCTGAAATCTGAGCAGAAAGGGTTTCTTCTGTTAAATGAAGATAAGCCCTAAATTTCGACTTCAGGTTTCATTTTTTCAGCAGTTCACCTCGGTAGCAAAATTTGCATTCATTTCCACTCGCCTCATTTTCTTGAACTAAGACATGAACCTGAGCTATTCTTTTCTTATTTCCCCAGGGCAGCAGGAGAGAATGGAAGCACAGGTTTCTGTGACTTTGTCAATAAACTGGGATTAGCATGCGGGCAGAAGGATTAAGATTGAAAAATGCAGATAAGGAAGATGTTTTTAGAATGTGAGAGTGTCCTGGTTTCAGCTATAGCAGTTATTTTTCTCCTTCCTAGGAGCTGGTGCAGTGCTGTATTTTTGGCCTTAGTCTGAGATCAATGCTGATAACACACTGATGGTTTTAGTTGTTGCTAAGTAATGCTTACTCTGATCAAGGACTTTTCAGTCTCTCATGCTCTGCCAGTGAGGAGGGGCACTCAGACACAGGACTCCTTACCCAAACTAGTGAAAGGCATGACCACAGCACATCATGCCCAGTATATAAACTGGGGGGAGGTACCTGAAAGGCCCAGATCACTGCTCAGGTCAGGCTGAGTGTTGGTCGGCGAGTGATGAGCAGTTGTATTGTGCATCTCTTGTGTTTATTGGTCTTTTCCCTTTCCCCTTTTAGTTTTATGTTCTCCCCCCTTGTTATTTCCCTTATCATTATTATTATTGGTGGCAGCAATGGTGGTTTTGTGTTACACCTTAGTTACTGGACTGTTCTTATCTCAACTCATGGGATTTACGTTCTTTTGATTCTCCTCCCCATCCCGCCAGGATGGAGCAGGAGGGAAAAAGAGGGAGAGTGAGTGAGCGTCTGCATGGTTCTGAGTTACTGGCAGGGCTTAAACCACGATAGTTCTTTTTGATGCCCAACATGGGGCACGAAGGGTTGGGATAACGACAGATCTGACCGGAGTGTGTCAAAAGGAATGTGTTATAAGCACTCATTGGTTTGGATTAATAATCACTTGTCACAATGTTGATTTATTTGCTCTTGGAGTTGTTGCACGTGGTCTCAGAGTTGTGTTATCTCACACCTTACTTGCAGCCAGCATTTGCAGGTTTAGCATTTATCGGCTTTGGGACCTGGACTAAGGTTCTCATTTTGTTGTACTTTATGATAATGGCTTGTGATACAATAGAATTATTGATCATGAAACCGCTCTAGTATGTGTTCTTAGCACTGCCATCACCTCTATACTTTTGGAGGCACGTAATGGGAATTATCAGTAATTACATCTCTTTTTCCCCCCTCGAAGAGCCAATTTATGCAGGAGACATCCTCCTGCACCTTCTGCTTTGCCACCAAGCTATTTACAGTCGCATTTGAAAATTTTAAAGATTTCAAATATCCTTTGAATACCCTTGAAACCAGCCTGCTCCTTTGCTGGGAGCCGGCATTTTGTTGAATATGGTTCAGGTCTTGTTTAAGGTTAAACAGTTATCTAAGAATACCACCAGGGGATCTTTTCTGAGGCTGGATAGTCATGAGTAGCAGGAATCAGTACAGGAAACAGAGGAAGAGGTAAGCAGCATCTCTGCTGGTAAGCAGAGATGCAGACTTTCTTGTTCAAATTGTGCTTGGTTCAAATGCTGAGTAATAAAGGTCAAAAGCTTGTGTTCTCTGTTAAAAAATTAATAGGTGGGATGAGTTGTGTGTTTCATTTTAACAGGGCATTTCTTATTAAGAGGGCAAATGTCTCCTCTGTTCTAAGCTTGTACAGCCCCTAGCACAAGGGGCGTGCAGCAGGTTTTTGTGTTTCTGTGTGTTAATGGTAGATAAACATTTATAACTAACAGTGATGCCGTGGTGAGAGTGGTTTGTTGCCTCTGAGATCAATCAGAGCAGTGATAGTCATGGTGTGGTTAAGAGATACGTGTTCTATTTTGTTGCTGCTGCTCAGGTATGGCCTGGAGCCAGGCTGAAGGCAAAATTCATTAGCTGTGCACACGTTTACATGGCTGAGAGTTTGCCACTCCTAGGCTCCAGGGGACACAGTGCCAGAGCACAAGGGTAAGAAGGACCGCAAAGTTACCCTGAAGGACAGGCTCAGCTCAGCCTGTCTTCACCTTACTGCACTACACCCATGGCAGACAGCATGGCCATGGAGAGCTTGGGTGTCTGAGCCAGATCTGGACCACTGAGTCACTGCAGATGCAGCCAGGAATCTGGCATGCACAAAGCACAAGTGTTGTCCAGAACTCGAAGTGGAGCCCATCTCTTCTGTCTACAGATAGCTGCATGTGAGATGGTGGCTCCTGACTTCTCTGTAGGCTGTGGAGAGGCTCAGGCAGTTCTTACACTGTGGTCTGTTAGATCTCCTTTAGCATCACCTGACGTACCCATTTCTCTCCATGGACTATAAAGAGTGCATGAGGAAGCTAAGTGCTGTGTATATGGTGGTTAAAGGAACCTTATCCCAGAGACTGAGTCTTGAAGAGCTGAGAGGAGATGTTGCATGCCTATGAATGTCTCAGGAACATGTTAAAACAGAGGTAGCATTAAAGTTGCCTTTTAAATGTGTAAAATGTCAGAAGAGAATATGGTTATTTATAATGTATTATCACAGGAATCAATTTTTATGCCTTTGGATGTATCATGGAAAATGTTTGGGAAGTGCTGCTATCCCCAAATAGGCTGTCATCAGTTCTGGTCTCCTTGTGTAGGAGGTAGAGTGTAACACCAAACCAAGGCAAAAAAACAGGAAACTGAGAGGAAGGAAACACTGGGGATGACTTGCTTAGGGATAACATCTCATTTGATTTCAGTGAGGAAGCATTAAAGGAATGTTTGCTGAGGGAGCCTGATTGGGGAGCTCAGATAGCCATAGATGTTTGCAGGCTGTGAGGACTGTCCATGTTGTGTCCCTACTTGTAAGTACACCCTGTAACGGTGGACAGGACTATTTACTACTTGCCTAAGTGGACACTTCACACAGTCCTGCCAAAGGACTGCCCAGGCTGTGGTGGGACCCTCTTGCCCCCTCTCCCCATCTCCTGGAGGTGATAAGAGGTGATGTTCCTGTGCAGGCTGATACTGCTGAGTGCAGCATGTATTTGATAAACTCAGATGAAAGAAAGTTGTATCTTAAAGACTTGCCCTCTGGTCTCGCCTGGATTCCTGGATGGGGGATGCAGTAGTTAGTTAGCAAAGACAGGAAGTTGTGAAGTCCACTGCCAAAAAGCTTTTCAGAAGGAGCATTGCCTTTTCTGAAACATGTATTTTGTACATATGTTTTAGTTTATAAGCTGCCTGGAATAGTCTTTTCTTTCCTGAGTATTTATCTACAAGATGAATATGCATGATGATTCCATTGAGTATAGAGCATTTGCTGCTGTGGGCTACGTTATCAATCTTGGGAAACTTCTCATTTTCCATTAGGAAAAGACAGAGTGAATAGATCACTGTTGAGTTAAAAACGTTGCTGGCTAAGACCTTTCCCATCAGTTTAATGTCATTCCTTTGGGGCTTTTACAAATCAGAATATTGATATCATGCTCCAAACTGCTTTTTCTTATTAGTCAGAATATCCTTTCTGACTGGCGTGTACATGATTGCTCTTCTAACATCTCCTTCTCTTAATTCTCTACATTAATAATTGTGTCAGTCAAGCACTCATCACAAATCTTTTGGTGTGCTGTGTGTTCAAAGCCGTGTATTTCTTCAGTAATGATGGGGCAATTGCAGTGATGAGAATAAAACAGGCAGCTGCACTCCACTCCTTCCTGCTGTCTCTGGAATGTCAAGGAGTGCTCTCTGAAGGGGCACCTCTGCAAATCTCACCCTGCAGACCAAAGTTTACAACATGCTGAGGAGTATTTCTAATAGCTATAACTCTGATGGTGTGTTCTGTGACACGCAACAGATGTCAGCCCATTTTAATGCTTTGCTATCAAAGAACCATTGACTGCACTATGCCATGCATAGTAATATGCTTTCTTTATCCTGTGTAAAGAAACTGGTCCTTTATGACAATTTCCTGCATTCAAATCCATCCTTTTGGGTTGTAGCTGTCGTACCAAGTAGTCCAGATCACTTTGCAAAGGCAAGCCATTCTGCTTGCTTTCTACTTTCCTGATCTTGTTATCTTCTGCATACTTTACAAGCAAAAAACCTGTACCACAGTCAAAGCATTTATTTAATGCTGGCTCAAACCCTGATCTCTGCAGGAGCCCTCTGGTACTGTCTGCACCTGAGAGCACTTGGAGA